>JANAVB010018994.1:11624825-11755656 GCA_029216955.1 Iris pallida | reverse complement strand
ATTGTTGGAACAATGATATATTTTTGTTTCCTTTCCTACACCAACCAAACATAGGAAAGGAAATTTGATAGGATTCTTACTTTCTTTCCATCCCCATGGAAAATACATGGGAATTGATTCTTTTTCCGTGAACCAAACGAGGCCTTAAAGTACAATGTCAAGTAGGATAAGAACTCAATTTTAGAAATCACCATTGGAGATGGTCTAAGACTCTTATCAAAGATAGGACCAAAAAAGTTTCGTTTTGTGTAGCTCAAAAGTGCTCATTCATTGTAGCTTTGAATTTTTCATTTGTGAAAGTTTGGTAGACATTGTTGGTGTTTTTTTCACTGTCATCCATCCAGTATAGTCTATAAAGAAGAAGAGAAAGTTTGAAACACCTAATTCAATTCAACGTTTCTTCATGACATGGTATATAACAACATCATTGACTCACTAATCCACTAAACCAAGCTAAGATTTTTGTAATAGAATTCGGACTACAATAACTCAAATAGGAACTCACAATATAGTTGTGACACGTGGCATAATTTTTTGTACTTAGGTCCTAGATTTTTTTTTTTTATTAGGTCCTTGAAAAAAATCAAAGATAAGATTGCATGTAATCTAACAGTACTGAGGGCTGAGTTTTTAAAATTAAAATTGACTTCCTCTAGGATATTTTTGTAACACATATATTGACAAATAGCAAAGCCCAAATGCGAATTTCCTTTATATTTCATTTCATAATGACTTGTGTTTAACATAAATAAATAAATAAAAATCTTTTTTCAACTTCTCACTTGTTTCCCTCTTATTAATGGTAATCTATTTTAAAAAAAAATTAACGATTAGCAATCTAGTTAAAGCTTGTTGCAGCTAGAATCGATCCACTTTAATATGACCCTATCTCAATGGTCCCCTTTTTTTCTTTTGAAATGTCCAGCATAACGATGAGACTTTGTGTACGTTGCGTAGCATGCCATTTAGTCCCTTATTTGAAACGTGGAGCTCCCAGCCATATACATATTCAAAGTCCAACTAAAAATGTTTCAAAAGTTGATGAGCAACATTGATGGCTTTACACTTAAATGTCACCAATTGCTTGTTAATGGCTTAATTTGACTTTCACTATGGGATAGGATCAACTGTTCCTGATCCGACATGTGGACCTACCGATAAAAAATTACAAAAAGTCCAATGTATAGGCAGGACTAGCCCTGAGCTCAGGGGCCCAGGACGAATTTCAAAATAAGGTCCCCTATACCAATATAAAAAATATTAAAAAATCTTTGAAAAAAAAGCTATAACAAAGGATTGAACACGACTTTAATATAAAGTCTAATGTATTAATCATACACACAGTAACTTTATGTCTAAGGGCCATTGTGTATATTAGTTCTATTTTGAGATACAAAATTATACATTTTGTAAACTATCTCTTTCTTTTTTTGTCCTTTATGATCTGTGCGTTCTGAGCGGTCGTCGTGGCCACCATGGACCTGAACAGGCTAGTTATAGAGGAAAAATAGTTGGAACAACGGATCAGGGATAGCAGATCCGGTCACTTTCACTATTATAAGTTGTGAACTCAATAGGTGAACTGGGGGGAAATTGAATGGATTGAATTGGGTGTCCTAGTCCGTTGACTATAGATTCTTCTAGAACTCCAATGGCCTTCACCTAAATTGTCAAATTTGTCGCTGCCTCACTTGAACGCTTCGTCTTAATTAAACGCACTTCATTTTTTTTCTTCTTTCTATGATTTGCCATCAATTCTCTCCCATACTATTCATTTTCATCCAATGTTAAAAGTGGCGGAGGAGGAAGAGAAGAGAAGAACCAGAGAAACGAGTACAGATTAATTGATCTCATTGACTTGTGCATGCCGACCCACGTGTAAGTTGACTTACGAAACAATTTGAATATTGTACTGGCTACGCACGAACACTAATGATCAGTTGATAATTGATTGAATTCTCAAATATATTGGCGGGTAAAGTGCATTTAAATCCTCCTTAGATGTCACGAAATGCAAATAAAGATCGCTGATCCGAAAAAAGACAGTTAGTTACGAAAATGTTCAAATCATCCCCGATGTTAAAATCGTTAAAAAACGTCTTAAAAGACGATTTTGCCTCCCCTCCCCCCCCCCCCCTCTCGGTGGTGGGGGGGGGTCGCCGGTGGAGGGAGGAGGGGGGGGGTTCGGGGGGGGGTCGCCGGCGGAGGGAAGGAGGGGGGGGGGGGGGGGGGGGGGGGGGGGGGGGGGGGGGGGGGGGGGGGGGGGGGGGGGGGGGGGGGGGGGGGGGGGGGGGGGGGGGGGGGGGGGGGGGAAGGGGGGAGGGGGGGGGGGGGGGGTGGGGGGATGACGGCGGAGGGAGGAGGGGGGGTGTGGTCGAGGATGACGGTGGAGGGAGGGGGGGGTCGCGGTCGGTCGCCGGCGGGGAGGGGGGAAGGGGGGGGGTAGGGGCTGGTAGGAAAGGGTGGGGGGGGGGGGGGGTGTTAGTTTAGGTAGTTTCTAATTTTTTTTAATTTTTTTTTAAAACTTAACGGCCATTTTAACGGCCATTTAACGGATAAGGGCCATTCTAAACAAAACAGGTTTTTTTGGAGGTGCAAACTGCTTAAGTTTTCTAAGAGGTTATTTTGCAAACGAGGCAACTCTAGGGAGGGTTTAAATGCACTTTACCCTATATTGGCACTTCCTTGGATTCTAGGCTTGCTTGCTTCTTACGACATCTTAAATAATGAAATAACCCATAAGGGACTTTTCGGTGCGCATGTACATTGTGTTGTGTTGTCGGAGCATTCGGTTTCAACCAAATCAAATAGTTAAAACCGAATAATTCTAAATTTTAAAAATTTAAAATCGAAACTGAACCAAATTAGTCAAAATCGAGTGAATAACAATTCAGTTTGTTCGGTTAGAATATTTATATTGTTTAAGGTGTGGGGTCCAAAGTTGAAATACAGGTTAATATATTAAAATATTAATTTAATAGACACATTTGTTATATTTCAAAGTTGTGCCAAAATTTTTAAAAAATATATATTTTTAATCACACATATATACATAAATTGAGGATATTTATATAATTGTATAAGTCTTATTCGATTTGGACCGAAATCGAAATCCAAAACTGAAATCGAATAAAGAATTTTACCATTGCAAAATCGAAACCGGATCGGTTTTTTTTAAAACCGAACCGAATAAGAGATTCGGTTCGGTTAGGTTCAATTAGGTTCAAAACCGAATAAAGCTCATCCCTAGTTGTAGCACTTGCGGTTTATTTTATTTAAATATAATTCTCATGTAAGCCATGAACCAATTTAATTATCTACACCACATAATTCTACCTTCTAATCGATGTGGGACTAAATTACCAACTTCATTGTCATCTCCCAATTGAATGCTAACCGGGGATGTGAAACACAAATTGTAGTCAAAATAGCTACAACTATTACAGCTTTCTTGTATGAAATTTTTGTTTGCAGACAACTAAACAATCACTAAAGTTCGTGTGTATAAAGAAGTACGTATAGATAGGAGTGGACAGTTCCTAGCTCTAGGGAGAGTGTTCGTTTCCCATGAGATTTGTTTCGTTGTATAAGGCTGAGTATAGTTTTTGAGCGTGGTTAAGCGATTAGTTTTGCACAAAATGTGTTGAGTTAGAATTCTATATAGGCTAATTAGTATTAGACCCTAGGTTTTAAAACTAGTTTATAGTTTAAGTCCTGACATATCATGTCCAATTGCACCCCTAATTTTGTTATATACCCTCCCACAACTTTTTTTATCTATTAACTGCCCCCATTTTTAGTATAAAAATATAAAAAAATTAAAATATACCTCCAGTTTTTTTTTTCTTCTGTTTTACATAGGAGTGGGGAGTATTTGCTAGATAAAAAAATAGTGGAAGTATATGTAATTTTAACATTTGGAATGGGAATATTTGTTAAATTATCCTTTTTTTTTATTTGACAAGAAATTTAGATGGTTTTCATATACATGACCGGTCTTGAGTTTTTTTTGTGTCCACGACAAATTAAAATGGTATCTCTTGTTAATTTTTTTAAATAAATTCATAAAAAGAACACCACCACTAGGCGGACTCCCCCCACCCCCAACCACGCACACGCTCACGCACACGCACATAAGAGCTCAACTTTGCTAATTAAGTCATTATATCAATTGCGCGCGCACGCGCACACACACGACCTCAACTTTGCTAATTAAGTCATTATATCAAATTGTATGGACATTAATATTTAAAATACTACCGATGGTATTATATAATAAAAAAAAAACTAATTTTTTTGTTGTCCTTCAAATTTTGGAGTCTGAGCGGTTGTTGGTGTCCTTGAAAGATTGTTCGGTCTGTCTTAGGTTAGGGTCGGCCATGTTTACGTAGGACATGGTATCTTCTTTATCTAAAATTAGAGAGATCAGCAAAAGTTATAGCAAAAGTTTGAGCGTGGTTAAGCGATTAGTTTGCACTTAATATGTGTTTGAGTTAGAATTCTATATAGGCTAATTAATATTTAGACCCTAGGTTTTAAACTAGTTTATAGTTTAAGTCCTGACATGTCATGTCTTATTGGAGAGTTTAGATCATGAATCTTTTTTTTATTATATCTTCCATGTTTGATAATAAAAATTTTCATATATAAGTTAGGGGGTATAATGAAAAAAATAAAGAAAATTTTCATAATCTAAACTCTTCAATTGAATATGTGAGAACTTAAACTATAAACTAATATAAAATCCAGGGTCCAAACGCTATCAGCCCTCTATATCACATTTGATTGATAATTGATAGGATGTTGATGGATCTGGCTTACAATTCCAACCGAACCTATAAGCTTTTCAGGCAAGGATTGGGTCGAATCAAATTGGGTCGAATCAAATTGCTTTCCATATAATTATATTAGATTGAGTTTCGGATTTTAGTTAGGCTGTTCAACTATTATGATGATTTTTTATGGGATAATTTAGCAAATATCTCCATTCCAAATGTTGAAAACTAGTATATACCTCCCACAACTTTTTTTGATCTATTAAATGCCCCCATTTTAGTTATAAAAATATAATAAAAAAATACCCCCACTTTTTATTTTATTTTTTCTTCTGTTTACATAGGAGTGGAGGTATTTGCTAGATAAAAAAATAGTGGAAGTATATGCTAATTTTAACATTGGAATGGAGGTATTTGTTAAATATTCCTTTTTTATTTATTTGACAATAAATTTAGATGGTTTTCATATACATGACCAGTCTTGAGTTATTTTTTGTGTTCGCGACAAATAAAAATGGTATCTCTTGTTAATTTTTTTAAAAAATAAATTCATAAAAAAAAACCACCACTAGGCGTCCTCCCCCCCCCCCCCCCCCCCCCCCCCCCCCCCCCACCCCCCCCCCCCCCAAACCACACACGCGCACACACATAAGAGCTCAACTTGCTAATTAAGTCATTATATCAAATTGTATGGACATTAATATTTAAAATACTACAGATGGTTATATATATAGAAAAAATATAATTTTTTTGGTTGTCCTTCAAAATTTTGGAGTCTGAGCGGTTATCTGGTCTGTCCTTGGAAGATTGTTCGGTCTGTCTTAGGTTAGGGTCGGTCATGTTACGTAAGAACATGGTATCTTCTTTATCTAAAATTTGAGAGATCAACAAAATTAGAGCATCTGTAGTACTAAGGGTACCATACTTCAAAAAAAAAAATTAAAATTATGTAAATTACTTTTGGAGTGTCCCTTCATGTTGCGCACAATGACATGCATACTCCAAATAAGACAGCAAATTCATACTCCAAATTAATGTCTTTTTTTCATGCTCTTTTTTCTTTACTTTTCCTTCCTTTTTCTATTTTGGTGGGTCTAGTTGGGTTACTGTTCACGAGTTAGAACACGCTCCAAATTTGGAGTCTCTTGGCTTGCCATTATTTTTCAAGTGTGGGTAAGAGTCCACTATGTTGGATTGTATCTCGATTCCGGTTGAGCCCTCAATGAGGGATGACGATGGAGTTGCTAATTTAGCTCCACATCGGATAGGAGATAGGAATATAGGATCACGAGATATAGATATTTGGAATTGTGCAGACGTACATGAAAATTTTTTTTTTAAGACATATAGGTCCAGTCCGACATCACATGGTTCGAATTGCATTGCAGCTTCCAAATATTATAAATTTTGACTAAAATAAAAGTGTAGTAGTTCAAATCACTGTCACTGTGGATATCAATTAAGATTTAGTTTTGCAATACAAATGGTATTATTCATAATGAATAGCAGAGGAGTGATGAATGGGGTTATGGTGGGTCAGAATGGTCGGAGAGGAAAATAAATGCCTTCACCTCACTGTCCTCTCCTCCCTCTGCCCTGCTCTGCTCTTGCAATTAAGAAGACCCTCTCTCTCTCTCTCTCTCTTCCTTATCATCCCAAGGGCTTCATTGGTAAATGTTCTAAATTCAAAAATGACACATTTGGTTTTTGCAGATTCCACTCGTATGTTTTGAGCAATAATAATATTATGATGCAGCAGAACCTACTCGATGCACCGCTCGGTTGACCTGACTTGAGAACATTACTCCGTGCAACTGAAATTTTAAATATATGTGTTATGATATATAGTGTTTAGGTCTAATTTTAGTTTTTTAATTTATGGTTTCTTATTTCTCAAATTTCTATATGGTCATCCTGACTAGCCGCATACCTATACTCGGTATGTTATCATGTTTTGCTTGTTATTGTTTTTTTTTTTTTTTTGTACTTACTATTTTAGAATTTTAATCCTACAAGTTTTGCATTGATCAGTTCTCGTAGCAGAGTCGGAAGATCTATCTTATCTCGTTCTACATGGTAACCATCCGGAGGACGGCGCACCCGGAGCATGAGTGAATTTTTTATTCCTCACTTATATATTATCAGGGCCGGCCCTGAGCTGTTGGGGGCCCGAGGCGAAACTTACAAAATAGGCCCTAGACATGTCAATGGATAGTCGAAAATTCGAATCCGATCCGATTCCGTATCCGAACTTTCGGATATTTTTCGAAATTTCGGATATCGGATTCGGATATCCGAATATTTTTCGGATATTATCTATTTTCGGATACGAATTCGGATATTAAGGTATTTGAATCCGTTAATATCCGATCCGACTTTAAATTGCAAATTTCGGATATGGAATTCGGATATCGGATTCGGATATCCAAAATTTTATATATATATTATAGTATAATGTATATGTAATATATATTAATTAATAGAGAAGATTAAAGTATTTTATTCTCAACTGACTTTTACATAAATTAATTACAATATAATTTATATATAATAGTAATATATATTAATTACAATTTACAACAGAAGAAGAAAGGACTCAAATATGTAGAGAAATTGAATTTGGTTTTCGGATATTCGGATAATAACTAAATTTTTAATATTTCGGATTTCGGATATTCGGATAATAACTAAATTTTTAATATTTCGGATTTCGGATATTCGAATACTAGCATTCAAATTTTTTAGCTAATCGGATCGGATATTATCCGATATCCGTTAAACTAGACGGATACGAATTCGGAGTGTCAAAGAGATATCCGTTCGGATATCGGATCGGATTCGGATATTACAAAAAAAATTCGGATACGGATATTGTCATGTCCGTACCGATAAGCATACGTTGACACCCCTAATAGGCCCCCATACATAATGTAAAAAAAAGTATAAATAAAATAAAATTTTGTTGTTGTCAAGATTTGAACCAATGATCTCTTAAATATAAGTCTAGCATTATAACCATTAAACCACAAAGTCTTTTGGTAAAAAAATACACATGATACATACTAGTTCTATTATAGATAGTTACATGTTGGTGTCCCTTCCGTCAGGGGGCCCTGGGCCGTCGCCCGGCCTGCCCTGGGCCAGGGCCGCCCCTGTATATTATGTCCATTATTTTTTACGTTCAGCCACATGTACGTATTACTCCGAGTTCTAAGAGGAGGTTTCCGTATACGGACAACCAGATCATGTATATAGACTGTAGTTGTGTATATGAATTCGTACATGTATATATTGCTAGCTTACTGTCTTTTGTACTGTTAGTTTTTTATCTCGTATTTTTTAGCGTTTACCTTAGTGTTATTCATGCACGTGATATATCATTCTACATTTTGCTTGTATTTATTGAGAATATTATCTTATGGGTAATAGGAGACTATTTGATTGTAGTTAGCACTCTTGTCTTTACAATCGTGATCTTATCGTAGGATATAGTTGTACTTTGTAATACGTAGTTGGTCGAATTACGTCTTAGTTCTCCCTTTTTTGGATATGGGATGTGACATGAGCTGCAAACTATGTATAGTAAAATTGCTCTTGTGGTTTAAGTTTGTTGTCCTCTTCTACTTTTTTAGGGTTATTTAGTAATAGGATCTCATATAATATGTGATATTACAAGGGCGGCCCGGAGGAGGGGCAGACAGGGCTTGCGCCCTGGGCCCCAAATCCCAAGGGGCCCCAATTTATTTTAAAGTTAGTAATAATAATAATAATAATAATAAAAAATTATTACTCTGATTTCTTCTTCAAAGTACAAGGTCTGAAGAAATTATTACAGCAATTCAACAAATAGGGCATGGTGCATGGAAATTTGATAGCTACCCGACTCTTTAATTTCAAAGAAAAAAATAGTCGTTCCATCGCTTCAGATTTATTTTTGCATTTCAGAGGAAAAAAGTTCTTCACGTCGTTTTCGATCCAGACGACTAGCAATAAGTTTTTTTTTTTTTTGAATTATTCATTATAATTCTCTCTTCATTCTCTCTTTTGCTTATAACTGAAACACAAATTTTTTTATTTTTTCCAATTTCTTCTCCTATAATCCTTTACAAGGATTCCACGATGTAAGACTACACGAAGAAGGCCACGATGGCAGACAAGCTTGCTGATGTAACGTCCCAGTCCCAAAATACGTAGGACTAGGAACGTAGACATGCCAGCTGTATACATACGAAGTACACTCCAATATATGAAAATCTCGTATGAATACATAAGCTGTAAAATGCAGTAGAACCATAACTAATCTCATCCACACAAATAAATTAATATCATATAATCAACTAAGAATTGTCATTGGTACATGTAGTTGGAAGGAGACAAATCCACTACCAACAAGTAAAGGAAAAGTACATGAGAAAATAAATGAATTTTTGGTGAGCGAAGCGAAGACGATCCAAGTGCAATCATCCTCGTAGAAATAGCGATGATCACGGCTAGAGCTAGAACACCTGCGAAAGACAAGAGCATACACCTGGAGAGATAACCAGGTCCTCAGAGAGACGTAACAAGACACACAATATCATGCCATATAAATTGGATAAATATTGCTCAAATAAATAAGTCAATTGAATTATAACATGGTCCAATACACACCTATTGAACTAGCTTACCATCCCCCCAACCAAACAAGGACAGGAGATGGTAAACTAATTCACGGTGACGTATCTTTCCATGCTACGAATCTAATATGGTATCCGGACCCCAACTAGGTTCAATACCTTCTCATCGAAGTAGTAAGTCACACCTACAACCAAACAAGGACAAGATGTGACGAACTAATCCGCGACAAGTTATTGTTCCAAGCCACGGTCAGATACAAGTACCCAAACCAAAAGTACTCGTACCTAACGGATAAAGGTGCCTAACCAATCTAAGTGAAATGTAGTTAAGAACAATTCATGGTCGCATGACTACCGGGTCAAGTCAAGAAAATACCAATGCAGTACCTCAGTAGCGAGTCACAACACCATATACTATTCCTCAGTATCGAGCGAGTCTATAGCATATAGTCTACCTATCGTTCCCTAGTAGCGAGCGAGTCTACGATAGATAGGGTGGTAGTCAACTTCCAATCATGTTCTCCCCGCCCAATGCCAACTCATAACTGCTAAGTCTTCTAGCATGCAATTCTATTAGCAGTTATTTTCTAACACACGACTTATACGTACTGGTGGCCAGCCAATCACGCATGTCCGAGTCCTATATGTGACTCACAAAACGTGGTATGAATGTGTCAAGGCCTATGAATGCAACACACAAGGGTGGTCCCTTAACTCTAAGTTTAATGTGTAAGAAAAATAATACATAGCAGGAAATATAACTGAACAGTAAGTTCTAACAGATTATGCCATGTATCACAGTTTATTTTGCATAAAGAAAATAATGAATAATGCATGAAATATGAGCTAAAATAAATAAACAGCAAATGGCAAGGTGTCTTGCCTGAGGTCCTTGCTGGTGAAACCGATAATCCCGTTGGGTACAGAATAGTCATAGGGCTACACAAGATGAACTCAGACGATGTGACAAACTTCTAAAATAGAAACAAAATAAATATTCTGGAAAAATTTTGGGAAAAATATATGATGTGTATTTTTCCGTCAGCATTCCGAAACTTCAAACGGTTCGTGATTCTGATTCCTGGTTCTCCCAGAATCTCAAAACACTAAAACGTGTCAGATTTCGGACAACTGACACTCCACAAATTTTTCAGAAAACAAAGTTCCGAATTTATGAAAATAAAATTTATATTTAGAAAATATACCTCAATACGATTCCAACAAAAAAACTGGAAGTCAAACGGAGTCCGGAGTTGGGAGTTATGGTCATTCGAAGTTGTTACAACCTTTGAAAATTGAGGCTGAATTTATGACGAAAAAAGAGAAAAATTTTGACAAGGATGGTTTGAAAGTTGATTTTATTCATAGATTCTACAGATATATATATATATATATATATATATATATATATATATATATATATATATATATATATATATATATATATATATATATATATATATATATATAATGGCTAGCAATTAGCAAATTATGATAGGATTAGAAACTAAATCAATAAGGATGATTATGATTACCAACTAATTTGGATAGGAATATGATTGGTTTAAATAAGAAACGATCTGATTAATGCTAGATATGATTCCAATAGGATAAGAATTTCTAATGGATAAATCTTCCCATAAATTTAAATCAAATAAATTATTTAAAAACAAATCAATTTGGTTGCAATCCTTTAAATGATCACCATAATAACTTTAAGTATTATTCTATATTATCAAATAATTCAAATCATATGAATCCAAATCCAAATCAAACTCAACATAATAACTTTAAAATAATATCTAATATTTATCAAAATAATTTAAATCAAATAATAAATAAATCATTTAATCAAATAATATTTTAAATCTAGATTAGACAAATCGTAATGCTCCAATTAGTCATCGTAAGTATTTTAAACAATATTTAAATTATCAACATAATTTAAAGTATAGTTGATAACCATCAAGATAATTTAAATAAATTCAAATATAATCAAATTACTGATTAACATATCAAAATAATATTCGATGTCATCAAATATTATAAAACTTACTTTTATAAATCCAAATCTTTATTTAAAAACTAAATAGACAAAAAAAACCTTTTATCGCTCAATTTTTTTTAAAAACCTATTTTTAGAAGACCAAAAATAATAAAAACATATTTTATATTTCAAATAAAAAAATTCGAGAACATTTTTTTAGAAACATTATTTCAAACCATTAATTTAAAACTAGTTTTTGGTAACAAAAGTAATCACAAAATATCTTTTACAAAATTTCTACGAAAATTACTTTTAAACACGAAATTAAAATATATAGATATAATTTAAAAAATAATAATTTCGGGAAGATGAGTTACAAATCTACCCACCTTTGAAAATTTTCGTACTCGAAATTTAAGGACTACTAGGATAGACGGACTTGGTTGATCGGTAAAAGGATAGTAAGAATTTGTGATAAAAGAAAATAGATGGAAGGGAAAAGAGAATTTCTTTAACGAGAACATTAATCAATTTGGATGAAAAATAGAAGAAGTGAATGGATATGACTTGATGTGCACGGACACGATGCACAAACACATTTGTAGGTGAAGAAAATTAATGAAACAGAGAATAATGAGCCTCTCCTTATATAGGAGGTGGAAGCTACTATTTAGATAAGGATTATGATAGTTGCAAACCCTTTTTTAATATCTCACTTTTAAATTTTAATCAATTTAAAACCGATTCAATCCAAATCCAAATCCAATCCAATTTCGAATTAAATCTGTATATATTCAAATCCAAATTTAATATTGATAACTTCCATATTTAAATTAAGCATATTAAAAGTAATAAGAAAATTTCAAATTTAAATACCGATAATAAGTTTAATGAAATAGAGAAATTTAAAATAAATTTTTATAAATAATATAAAAATAATAATAAATAATTTTGAAAATTACAATAAATATTTGACTATTTGAAATACCTTTTTAATAAATTAAAATAATTACTAAAATAATTTTAAAATTTTAAAATATATACATGAATTGAATTTCATGTACTCGCATGCAATTAATATTTTACATAAAACATATTTTCCAGTATAGTACATAAAAAGAGAAAAATATCATTTCTTAAATCATTACCTATACTTGTATAAATAAAAACATTTTTATAGTAATGAAAATAAATCATTTGACTAAATTTTTGTGAAAAAATATTTATATACAAATTATTTACTCTTTATGTATTTCGAAAACAAAACTATTTACTATATTTACGAAACCTAAAATAAACAATTTATGTAAAATAACTAAATAAATAAATATCACGTATGTACGTACTCGCACTTGTCGTATAAATATCCGCATAAAACAAATATATATAAAAAATATAGTAAAATTTTAGGGGGTTTACATCCTACCCAACTTACAAGAATTTCGTCCTCGAAATTAAGAATAATAGGGGGTGGGTGAGACGGTCACATGGGTATATCGGTAATGGATACGATCAAGTCACTGGACGAGGCAAAGAAACAACGTTCAATGCAAACATGCATTAGAAAATCACGATTTCAAATAATGACGACATAAATCATGGATATGGCTAACTAACGTCAGAAGGAAAATGATTAGGGTTAAAGTTTAATCAAGATAACACGTAATAGTACGGTATCAAGAGGAATAACTTAGAGACTTTTAAGATTTGGTTCTTAGGAGAACGGTTAGATTCACTCCTAATTTAAGTGAGTAGAAGGTCATGATAGGGCCAAGAAAAGAACGAGTAGTTTAGGATGAAGATATAACAACATCGAGTGAGAATGGTCATAGTCGATAGGAAGTTCTAGTATAACGCCTTCGTCCTTCTAAAATAGTTGAAGGCGAAAGCAATATAGAGTTCGAAGGAGGCGTTATCGAATACGAATACGTGGTTCAAAGGCGACCGAATAATTCAAAAGGAGTTGCCAAGGCAGTCACGGATGGGACTCTAGAGGGCAAGTTTAGCTATGTCCCCATCCACGTAGAACGATAGATAAAAGCGAACCAAAGTGCACTAGGTTGATCAGACCATCATGCACCAGTTCTGAGTAGACAATACGTTAGCGGAGGCCTCCAATAACATATGTCATGAACAAGCTTGATAAAGAATTGAGCTTGCAAAAACTAGGCTACATTAGCATCATTAGTCTAGATAGTAAAAATATAGGCACGTGAGATTAAGATTAAAATAGAGTAGAATTAGTTCAAACTCCTTAAGACTCTAAGTTGTATCCTATGTTGGTCTCTATACAGTTGTCCTATAGTCTTCTTGTCCAAGTCCTTGGTTGGCTAGATTGGTTAGGGTCCTCTAAATTCTAAAATTTAAGTAAACTTGCTAATATAGGTCACAAGGACAAAGGAATTGCTAGGTCATAAGGCATTCTACCCAACTTAAAAATTAAACTAATGGTGTTTTGGGGACCAAAAGTAACACGTCTAACTAGTAGGGGTCACCTTCCTAACCTCTAGCAAGCACGAAGAGGAGATAAGAATAATGATCGAAGGAATCAAGCAAGATGCAGTCGATGAGTCGGACGATAGTTCGAACATAGAATCGAGGAAAGAGGTCAAGTATGTGGATGAGATCCTATACTTCTAATCCTATTCGCAGGCTTGCTTGGTACGGTAAAGTAACCAAACAATTTATCTTGACCTGCATGGGCCACCACAAAAACATGTAACGCCCTAGTCCCAAAATACGTAGGACTAGAAACGTAGACATACATGCCAGTTGTATACATACGAAGTACACTCCAATATATTAAGATCTCGTATGAATACATATGCTGTAAATGCAGTAGAACCATAACTAATCTCATCCACACAAATAAATGAATATCATATAATCAACTAAGAATTGCCATTGGTACATGTAGTTGGACGGAGACAAATCCACTACCAACAAGTAAAGAAAAAGTACATGAGAAAATAAATAAGTTTTTGGTGAGCGAAGCGAAGACGATCCAAGTGCAATCATCCTCGTAGAAATAGCGATGATCACGGCTAGAGCTAGAACACCTGCGAAAGACAAGAGCATACACCTGGAGAGATAACCAGGTCCTTAGAGAGACGTAACAAGACACATAATATCATGCCATATAAATTGGATAAATATTGCTCAAATAAATAAGTCAATTGAATTATAACATGGTCCAATACACACCTATTGAACTAGCTTACCATCCCTCCAACCAAACAAGGACAGAAGATGGTAAACTAATTCACGGTGACGTATCTTTCCATGCTACGAATCCAATATGGTATCCGGACCCCAACAAGGTTCAATACCTTCTCATCGAAGTAGTAAGTCACACCTACAACCAAACAAGGACAAGATGTGACGAACTAATCCGCGACAAGTTATTGTTCCAAGCCACGGTCAGATACAAGTACCCAAACCAAAAGTACTCGTACCTAACGGATAAAGGTGCCTAACCAATCTAAGTGAAATGTAGTTAAGAACAAATCATGGTCGCATGACTACCCGGGTCAAGTCAAGAAAATACCAATGCAGTACCTCAGTAGCGAGTCACAACACCATATACTATTCCTCAGTATCGAGCGAGTCTATAGCATATAGTCTACCTATCGTTCCCCAGTAGCGAGCGAGTCTACGATAGATAGGGTGGTAGTCAACTTCCAATCATGTTCTCTCCGCCCAATGCCAACTCATAACTGCTAAGTCTTCTAGCATGCAATTCTATTAGCAGTTATTTTCTAACGCACGGCTTATACGTACTGGTGGCCAGCCAATCACGCATGTCCGAGTCCTATATGTGACTCACAAAACGTGGTATGAATGTGTCAAGGCCTATGAATGCAACACACAAGGGTGGCCTCTTAACTCTAAGTTTAATGTGTAAGAAAAATAATACATAGCAGGAAATATAACTGAACAGTAAGTTCTAACAGATTATGACATGTATCACAGTTTATTTTGCATAAAGAAAATAATGAATAATGCATGAAATATGAGCTAAAATAAATAAACAGCAAATGGCAAGGTGTCTTACCTGAGGTCCTTGCTGGTGAAACCGACAATCCCGTTGGGTACAGAATAGTCACAGGGCTACACAAGATGTACTCAGACGATGTGACAAACTTCTAAAATAAAAACCAAAATAAAATATTTTGGAAAATTTTTGGGAAAAATATATGATGTGTATTTTTCCGTCAGCATTCTGAAACTTCAAACGGTTCGTGATTCTGATTCCTGGTTCTCCCAGAATCTCAAAAACACTAAAACGTGGCAGATTTCGGACAACTGACACTCCACAAATTTTTTAGAAAACAAAGTTCCGAATTTATGAAAATAAAATTTATATTCAGAAAATATACCTCAATACGATTCCAACAAAAAAAAAACTGGAGGTCAAACGGAATCCGGAGTTGGGAGTTATGGTCATTCGAAGTTGCTACAACCTTTGAAAATTGAGGCTGAATTTATGACGAAAAAAGAGGAAAATTTTGACAATGATGGTTTGAAAGATGATTTTATTCATAGATTCGATAGATATATATAATGGCTAGCAATTAGCAAATTATGATAGGATTAGAACTAAATCAATAAGGATGATTATGATTACCAACTAATTTGGATAGGAATATGATTTGGTTTAAATAAGAAACGATCTAATTAATGTTAGATATGATTCCAATAGGATAATAATTTCTAATGGATAAATCTTCCCATAAATTTAAATCAAATAAATTATTTAAAAACAAATCAATCTGGTTGTAATCCTTTAAATGATCACCATAATAACTTTAAGTATTATTCTATATTATCAAATAATTCAAATCATATGAATCCAAATCTAAATCAAACTCAACATAATAACTTTAAAATAATATCTAATATTTATCAAAATAATTTAAATCAAATAATAAATAAATCATTTAATCAAATAATATTTTAAATCTAAATTAGACAAATCGTAATGCTCCAATTAGTCATCGTAATTATTTTAAACAATTTTTAAATTATCAACATAATTTAAAGTATAGTTGATAACCATCAAGATAATTTAAATAAATTCAAATATAATCAAATTACTGATTAACATATCAAAATAATATTCGATGTCATCAAATATTATAAAACTTACTTTTATAAATCCAAATCTTTATTTAAAAAATAAATAGACAAAAAAACCTTTTATCGCTCAATTTTTTTTAAAAAACCCAATTTTAGAAGACCAAAAATAATAAAAACATATTTTATATTTCAAATAAAAAAATTTGAGAACATTTTTTTAGAAACATTATTTCAAACCATTAATTTAAAACTAGTTTTTGGTAACAAAAGTAATCACAAAATATCTTTTAAAAAATTTCTACGAAAATTACTTTTAAACACGAAATTAAAATATATAGATATAATTTAAAAAATAATAATTTCGGGAAGATGAGTTACAAATCTACCCACCTTTGAAAATTTTCGTACTCGAAATTTAAGGACTACTAGGATAGACGGACTTGGTTGATCGGTAAAAGGATAGTAAGAATTTGTGATAAAAGAAAATAGATGGAAGGAAAAAGAGAATTTCTTTAATGAGAACATTAATCAATTTGGATGAAAAATAGAAGAAGTGAATGGATATGGCTTGATGTGCACGGACACGATGCACAAACACATTTGTAGGTGGAGAAAATTAATGGAACAGAGAATAATGAGTCTCTCCTTATATAGGAGGTGGAAGATACTATTTAGATAAGGATTATGATAGTTGCAAACCCCTTTTTGATATCTCACTTTTAAATTTTAATCAATTTAAAACCGATTCAATCCAAATCCAAATCCAATCCAATTTCGAATTAAATCTGTATATATTCAAATCCAAATTTAATATTGATAACTTCCATATTTAAATTAAGCATATTAAAAGTAATAAGAAAATTTCAAATTTAAATACCCATAATAAGTTTAATGAAATAGAGAAATTCAAAATAAATTTTTATAAATAATATAAAAATAATAATAAATAATTTTGAAAATTACAATAAATATTTGACTATTTGAAATACCTTTTTAATAAATTAAAATAATTACTAAAATAATTTTAAAAATTTAAAATATATACATGAATTGAATTTCATGTACTCGCATGCAATTAATATTTTACATAAAACATATTTTCCAGTATAGTACATAAAAAGAGAAAAATATCATTTCTTAAATCATTACCTATACTTGTATAAATAAAAACATTTTCATAGTAATGAAAATAAAACATTTGACTAAATTTTTGCGAAAAATATTTATATACAAATTATTTACTCTTTATGTATTTCGAAAACAAAACTATTTACTATATTTACGAAACCTAAAATAAACTATTTATGTAAAATAACTAAATAAATAAATATCACGTATGTACGTACTCGCACTTGTCGTATAAATATCCGCATAAAACAAATATATATAAAAAATGTTGTAAAATTTTAGGGGGTTTACAACCTATCCAACTTACAAGAATTTCGTCCTCGAAATTAAGAATAATAGGGGGTGGGTGAGACGGTCACATGGGTATATCGGTAATGGGTACGATCAAGTCACTGGACGAGGCAAAGAAACTACGTTCAATGCAAACATGCATTAGAAAATCACGATTTCAAATAATGATGACATAAATCATGGATATGGCTAACTAACGTCAGAAGAAAAATGATTAGGGTTAAAGTTTAATCAAGATAACACGTAATAGTACGGTATCAAGAGGAATAACTTAGAGACTTTTAAGATTTGGTTCTTAGGAGAACGGTTAGATTCACTCCTAATTTAAGTGAGTAGAAGGTCATGATAGGGCCAAGAAAAGGACGAGTAGTTTAGGATGAAGATATAACAACATCGAGTGAGAATGATCATAGTCGATAGGAAGTTCTAGTATAACGCCTTCGTCCTTCTAAAATAGGTAAAGGCGAAAGCAATATAGAGTTCGAAGGAGGCGTTATCGAATACGAATACGTGGTTCAAAGACGACCGAATAATTCAAAAGGAGTTGCCAAGGCAGTCACGGATGGGACTCTAGAGGGCAAGTTTAGCTGTGTCCCCATCCACGTAGAACGATAGATAAAAGCGAACCAAAGTGCACTAGGTTGATCAGACCATCATGTACCAGTTCTGAGTAGACAATACGTTAGCGGAGGCCTCCAATAACATATGTCATGAACAAGCTTGATAAAGAATTGAGCTTGCAAAAACTAGGCTACATTAGCATCATTAGTCTAGATAGTAAAAATATAGGCACGTGAGATTAAGATTAAAATAGAGTAGAATTAGTTCAAACTCCTTAAGACTCTAAGTTGTATCCTATGTTGGTCTCTATACAGTTGTCCTATAGTCTTCTTGTCCAAGTCCTAGGTTGGCTAGACGGGTTAGGGTCCTCTAAATTCTAAAATTTAAGTAAACTTGCTAATATAGGTCACAAGGACAAAGAGATTGCTAGGTCATAAGGCATTCTACCCAACTTAAAAATTAAACTAATGGTGTTTTGGGGACCAAAAGTAACATGTCTAACTAGTAGGGGTCACCTTCCTAACCTCTAGCAAGCACGAAGAGGAGATAAGAATAATGATCGAAGGAATCAAGCAAGATGCAGTCGATGAGTCGGACGATAGTTCGAACATGGAATCGAGGAAAGAGGTCAAGTATGTGGATGAGATCCTATACTTCTAATCCTATTCGCAGGCTTGCTTGGTACGGTAAAGTAACCAAACAATTTATCTTGACCTCCATGGGCCACCACAAAAATATGTAACGTCCCAGTCCCAAAATACGTAGGACTAGAAACGTAGACATGCCAGTTGTATACATACGAAGTACACTCCAATATATAAAAATCTCGTATGAATACATGTCACGTCCCAGAACCAGAATACTGGAGAGCGGGGGGATGACTCAGCCAGCTACGTATTACGGGTAGATGAATATCGTATAATACGATCAATGCTGTCTAACCAGACGAGGGGGTGCATACTACATAAAAGTCCTACTATGGTCACTTCACATCTATTGTCTCAATCATTCAAACAAGGAACAGAAATAGAGAACATGTAAGATAAAGAAGTAAGGCGTCCCAAACGCTTTGTCAAAATGTTCTTGACATCTGGCTTTACAAAACATAGCCAGATGATGTAGTAAGGTATACACAATTGTTATCAGCTGCAGTCTGACTTTAGTTACAATTATGTAAAAGTAAATACAAGACGATCCGACTAACATGTCGGTGCCAAACGGCAAAGTATAAGGTAAATAACAAAACGAGCGGTGAAGTAAAGAACCCACTCGAGTCCTCCTGCGATCATTCCTCTAGTATTGACCATCTTGGAGGTGGAAGCTAGTAAGCTGGATCCTCGGGAACCGGCTCTAAATCTGGCCATGCAAAACCAGAGAGGTTAGACCTCTAATAGCAAGTACCGCAAGGAAGCACGATATGAAGGATGAAACCAGTAAATAAGAGATTATAATAATAGATCTCTGCTTGCTACTGAGATTCACATAACATCACGACACTTCGAACCAACCTCCCAACCAAACAAGGACAGAAGTTGGCCCGTCATGTCCTGACATTCTGATCATCTCAGTTAGGTAACAGAGTAAATACAGTACACAAACAAATCAATTTAAACGGCCATCCAACTCCTACGACTTACTACTGTGAGTCCCAAGTTATCCTGGAATTATGCAATAAAGGATTCCTCAGTTCTTACTATGTGCGAGCAAGGCTAGTCTATCCAATCAATCAATTGCGCCAATCATGTATTAGACGAGTCCCAGCGGGACGCCCGTCGTTAATATACCATGTACAATTTAATAATATAAGCAGATACCGCTCCCTACCCGTGTGGCAGAACTGCAGTATCTATGGGAACCAGCCGGCCTGTCGGGCACTTAATAGTCCCAAGAGGGCTGCCATGTAAGAACTCGGGAATCCATTCTTTCCATGCAATCATTATTTTATTTAACTTAATAGCCTCTATGTTGCATGAAATTCCATGCCGTGGATCATGGTCATTCAGAATGCGTACTTCCGTACAAAGTACGATATGCCAACTCTACAACGATACCCATGCGGTTAGGTTGTAGGTCTTACATAACGTAATGCATCAATTAAAACTAACCACGGAATAATCATGCCTTGACCATAAAGTACACATGCTGCTTTGGTAAAATAAATAAATTAATTAATTAAAGCCTGCATGTATCCATATGCCAATATTCGAGATCAGCCAGTCGATTACAATAGTTCATAGTTCATATGAACGTGTCTCATTCCATTTAATTCAATAAGATGACTAGCCAGTCTCTTAGTTCCATCTAGGAACGCATGATCAATTATAAAGCAAGATAACAATCAATGTTAATTAATGCCAAATTCGGGAAATAAAAATCTATCTCATGAGGTTGGAAAATAAAAGTCTCATGCGGTCGGGAAATGAATAATCCATGCGGCTGAGAAATGAGATTGGAAAATAAATAATCCATGCGGCTGAGAAATGAGATTGGAAAATAAATAATCCATAATAAATATCTCATGCGGTTGAGGAATAAAGATTCCATGCGGCTGTGAAATGAGATAAATATCTCATGCGGCTGAGAAAGGAGATTGGGAAATAAATATCTCATGCGGTTGAGAAAGGAGATTGGGAAATAAATATCTCATGCGGCTGAGAAAGGAGATTGGGAAATAAATAATCCATAATAAATATTTCATGCGGTTGAGAAATGAGATTCCATGCGGCTGTGAAATGAGATTGGAAAATAAATATCTCATGCGGCTGAGAAAGGAGATTGGGAAATAAATATCTCATGCGGCTGAGAAAGGAGATTGGGAAATAAATAATCCATAATAAATATCTCATGCGGTTGAGAAATGAGATTCCATGCGGCTGTGAAATGAGATTGGGAAATAAATATCTCATGCGACTGAGAAAGGAGATTGGAAAATAAATAATCCATGCGGCTGGGAAATGAGATTGGAAAATAAATAATCCATGTGGTTGAGATATGAGATTGGGAAATAAATAATCCATGCGGCTGAGAAATGAGATTGGGAAATAAATAATCCATGCGGCTGTGAAATGAGATTGGGAAATAAATAATCCATGCGGTTGTGAAATGAGATTGGGAAATAAATAATCCATAATAAATATCTCATGCGGTTGAGGAATAAAGATTCCATGCGGCTGTGAAATGAGATTGGGAAATAAATATCTCATACGGCTGAGAAATGAGATTGAGCTCATGCGGTTGGGAAATAAATCTCATGCGGCTGTGAAGGAACCCATCTTCTCAGAAAACCTGAGAAGGATGGTCATGGAACCCTTGGCTTCCAAGCTCCATAAAACCTTCACCGTAAGTCCAAATTTGGACTTCCATAGGTCAAAATGGGGTAGAACGAAATTCTCTACGACATGGAACCATCAAAACTTGAAGATAACAAAGTTTACTAGATCAAAACCTAAGAAATCCAAAAATGCATCAATCTTAGATCTACAACAAATAAGCCATAGAAATTGAAAATGCTAAGTACTAAAGAGACTTGGAATCAAATAAGAAAGATGATGGAACAATAATAATGGGAATCCATCAAGAAGTAAGTTGGCACTTGCCTAGCTCTCTTAGGTCGGTGAAAGAGGAGTTATGAGGAAGAAGAAGATTAATGGTGAAGTAATGAAGAGAGAGAAAGGGGGATGGGCTTTAAATGGAAGGGATGGTAGTAGGTGGGGGTCTAATCCGGTTCATGATGAACCCACGAATAAACCAATCTAAGCCGATCCTAAAGCAAGGCTAAAGCGGAGTATAAACGCAGAAATAAAATTACAGAAAATTAATTAACATAAAATTGAAGGAAATTAAATACAGAGTAGTACATGGTAAATATTAAAATAAATACTTTTAAACAGTGCATGTATTTAAAATATGTATTCTGGAAACGGGGAGTGACAATACATAAGCTGTAAAATGCAGTAGAACCATAACTAATCTCATCCACACAAATAAATGAATATCATATAATCAACTAAGAATTGTCATTGGTACATGTAGTTGGACGGAGACAAATCCACTACCAACAAGTAAAGAAAAAGTACATGAGAAAATAAATGAGTTTTTGGTGAGCGAAGCGAAGACGATCCAAGTGCAATCATCCTCGTAAAAATAGCGATGATCACGGCTAGAGCTAGAACACCTGCGAAAGACAAGAGCATACACCTGGAGAGATAACCAGGTCCTCAGAGAGACGTAACAAGACACATAATATCATGCCATATAAATTGGATAAATATTGCTCAAATAAATAAGTCAATTGAATTATAACATAGTCCAATACACACCTATTGAACTAGCTTACCATCCCTCCAACCAAACAAGGACAGGAGATGGTAAACTAATTCACGGTGACGTATCTTTCCATGCTACGAATCCAATATGGTATCCGGACCCCAACAAGGTTCAATACCTTCTCATCGAAGTAGTAAGTCACACCTACAACCAAACAAGGACAAGATGTGACGAACTAATCCGCGACAAGTTATTGTTCCAAGCCACGGTCAGATACAAGTACCCAAACCAAAAGTACTCGTACCTAATGGATAAAGGTGCCTAACCAATCTAAGTGAAATGTAGTTAAGAACAATTCATGGTCGCATGACTACCGGGTCAAGTCAAGAAAATACCAATGCAGTACCTCAGTAGCGAGTCACAACACCTTATACTATTCCTCAGTATCGAGCGAGTCTATAGCATATAGTCTACCTATCGTTCCCCAGTAGCGAGCGAGTCTACGATAGATAGGGTGGTAGTCAACTTCCAATCATGTTCTCCCCGTCCAATGCCAACTCATAACTGCTAAGTCTTCTAGCATGCAATTCTATTAGCAGTTATTTTCTAACGCACGGCTTATACGTACTGGTGGCCAGCCAATCACGCATGTCCGAGTCCTATATGTGACTCACAAAACGTGGTATGAATGTGTCAAGGCCTATGAATGCAACACACAAGGGTGGTCCCTTAACTCTAAGTTTAATGTGTAAGAAAAATAATACATAGCAGGAAATATAACTGAACAGTAAGTTCTAACAGATTATGCCATGTATCACAGTTTATTTTGCATAAAGAAAATAATGAATAATGCATAAAATATGAGCTAAAATAAATAAATAGCAAATGGCAAGGTGTCTTGCCTGAGGTCCTTGCTGGTGAAACCGATAATCCCGTTGGGTACAGAATAGTCACAGGGCTACACAAGATGAACTCAGACGATGTGACAAACTTCTAAAATAAAAACCAAAATAAAATATTCTTGAAAATTTTTGGGAAAAATATATGATGTGTATTTTTCCGTCAGCATTCTGAAACTTCAAACGGTTCGTGATTCTGATTCCTGGTTCTCCCAGAATCTCAAAAACACTAAAACGTGTCAAATTTCGGACAACTGACACTCCACAAATTTTCCAGAAAACTAAGTTTCGAATTTATAAAAATAAAATTTATATTCAAAAAATATACCTCAATACGATTCCAACAAAAAAAATTGGAGGTCAAACGGAGTCCGGAGTTGGGAGTTATGGTCATTCGAAGTTGCTACAACCTTTGAAAATTGAGGCTGAATTTATGACGAAAAAAGAGAGAAATTTTGACAAGAATGGTTTGAAAGATGATTTTATTCATAGATTCGATAGATATATATAATGGCTAGCAATTAGCAAATTATGATAGGATTAGAACTAAATCAATAAGGATGATTATGATTACCAACTAATTTGGATAGGAATAGGATTTGGTTTAAATAAGAAACGATCTAATTAATGCTAGATATGATTCCAATAGCATAAAAATTTCTAATGGATAAATCTTCCCATAAATTTAAATCAAATAAATTATTTAAAAACAAATCAATTTGGTTGCAATCCTTTAAATGATTACCATAATAACTTTAAGTATTATTCTATATTATCAAATAATTCAAATCATATGAATCCAAATCCAAATCAAACTCAACATAATAACTTTAAAATATATATAATATTTATCAAAATAATTTAAATCAAATAATAAATAAATTATTTAATCAAATAATATTTTAAATCTAGATTAGACAAATCGTAATGCTCCAATTAGTCATCGTAAGTATTTTAAACAATATTTAAATTATCAACATAATTTAAAGTATAGTTGATAACCATCAAAATAATTTAAATAAATTCAAATATAATCAAATTACTGATTAACATTTCAAAATAATACTTGATGTCATCAAATATTATAAAACTTACTTTTATAAATCCAAATCTTTATTTAAAAAATAAATAGACAAAAAAAACCTTTTATCGCTCAATTTTTTTTTTAAAAACCAATTTTTAGAAGACCAAAATAATAAAAACATATTTTATATTTGAAATAAAAAAATTCGAGAACATTTTTTTAGAAACATTATTTCAAACCATTAATTTAAAACTAGTTTTTGGTAACAAAAGTAATCACAAAATATCTTTTACAAAATTTCTACGAAAAGTACTTTTAAACATGAAATTAAAATATATAGATATAATTTAAAAAATAATAATTTCGGGAAGATGAGTTACAAATCTACCCACCTTTGAAAATTTTCGTACTCGAAATTGAAGGACTACTAGGATAGACGGACTTGGTTGATCGGTAAAAGGATAGTAAGAGTTTGTGATAAGAAAAAATAGATGGAAGAGAAAAGAGAATTTCTTTAATGAGAACATTAATCAATTTGGATGAAAAATAGAAGAAGTGAATGGATATGGCTTGATGTGCACGGACATGATGCACAAACACATTTGTAGGTGGAGAAAATTAATGGAACAGAGAATAATGAGTCTCTCCTTATATAGGAGGTGGAAGCTACTATTTAGATAAGGATTATGATGGTTGCAAACCCCTTTTTGATATCTCACTTTAAATTTTAATCAATTTAAAACCGATTCAATCCAAATCCAAATCCAATCCAATTTTGAATTAAATCTGTATATATTCAAATCCAAATTTAATATTGATAACTTCCATATTTAAATTAAGCATATTAAAAGTAATAAGAAAATTTCAAATTTAAATACCCATAATAAGTTTAATAAAATAGAGAAATTTAAAATAAATTTTTATAAATAATATAAAAATAATAATAAATAATTTTGAAAATTACAATAAATATTTGACTATTTGAAATACCTTTTTAATAAACTAAAATAATTACTAAAATAATTTTGAAAATTTAAAATATATACATGAATTGAATTTCATGTACTCGCATGCAATTAATATTTTACATAAAACATATTTTTTCAGTATAGTACATAAAAAGAGAAAAATATCATTTCTTAAATCATTACCTATACTTGTATAAATAAAAAGCATTTTTATAGTAATAAAAATAAAACATTTGACTAAATTTTTGCGAAAAAATATTTATATACAAATTATTTACTCTTTATGTATTTCGAAAACAAAACTATTTACTATATTTACGAAACCTAAAATAAACTATTTATGTAAAATAACTAAATAAATAAATATCACGTATGTACGAACTCGCACTTGTCGTATAAGTATCCGCATAAAACAAATATATATAAAAAAATGTAGTAAAATTTTAGAGGTTTACAGCTGAACTCTCTCTCTCTCTCTCTCTCTCTCTCTCTCCCTCTCTCTCTCCCTCACCGGCGTTTGCTTGAGCCTTGACCCGAAGAGGAGACGGAAATGTGAGAGAGAGGTATCAATGTGAACCTGATATTTTAGCAAGACTTCATTTTGAGAATTGAAATATTTTATAACTTTTGTCCTCGTGATGTCGGCTTTATTATGTTTTATGAGTTCCCTCTGTTGTTAATGATTGAGGACAATATTTATTTGTTTCCGTCTTTTCAAAGAGGGGTTCTATTGATGTAGTTTATTTTTGAAAGTTCCAAGTTATATTTACATATAATCTACTTTGCACAAACACAAGCGAACTTAAAATTTTACATCTTTTTAAAATTAGGATACATATTATTTGTATTAGATATTCGGTCTACCTTCGTAATCTCTCTATTTATGCACATTTTCATAGTAACTATGTTTCAATTAGCTTTTGTAGTATATTTAGCTCACTACGTTTGTGAGTTATAATTGATCCCGCGATGGTGTTGAATACCGATGAGCCGATGGCGATGAGTCTTTTCGTTTACCTTTGCACTTAAGATTTCACACTTAAAATTATACGTTGTTCCTAGTGTTGAATATCTTTTCGTTATCTTTGCACTTAAGATTTCACAATGATTTGGTTTTCAAACTGAAATGTTTTGTAACTTTTGTTCCTCTTGTAACTTTTGTTCTCCTGATTTTGGCTTTTCTTATGTTTATTGAGTTTCTCTGTTGTTGATAAATTAGGCAAACAAGTCCATGTATCTCAATTCTAGTACTGAAAAAACATAAACAAGAAATGTTAAATAACATATTGCATCAGAGTTTTTTTTTAACTACAAAAGTGCCATTTGCTAGGATATATACCTGATGCAAAATTTAAGGTTAGCTTGCATGTATCAGGCCTCAGTTTAAAAGGGTTCACTTTAATTTATTGTATCATGCAAAAAAAAAATTACTTTGTTTCCAATATATTTTTGAAGAAGGGGCATCATTTTTTATTTCGTCCTGGGCATCAAAATATTCCGGGCCGGCCCTGTGTGATATTAGGATCTGGGTCTCCAAATTGTCCGATATTAGAGTTTGGTCTCAAATTACTGCTCACTAGCCTATGTGAACAGTAATTTGGAGACCCAAATGTTAGAATTATTCAATAATTAAGGGGCCACATATGTAAAATTAATTGTGTTTAGGCTATCTAAATAATTAAGCCAAATTAAAGTGGTCTATTTAGAAATTGGCTTAAGGGTATAATTGTTATGGAATTAATGTGTAGATACCGGAGATAATTCTAATTTGATGAGGTGCCAAATTAGAAATGTCAAAACATATAAATATATGTATTCATTAGGGTTATGGTTTCCAACTTATACGGCCACCAAAAGAGAGGTTCTCTTTTTCTCTTCTGCATCCCCATCAACAGAAAGAGAGGGACAAAGGATTCGGGTTCTCTTTGTCATTAAGGGTCGTAGCAAGTTGGAAGATCGAACCCCATAAAAGGACGACAGCTTCAAGATCCATCAAGCCTAGCAATGTATTCAGGTACGCTTCCGTAAATTAATTTATGTTCTTCATCTCATGAATTGACAGGGTACAATAATTTCTAACAAGTGGTATCAGAGCCACCCTTGTTTGATTCATGAGTTTGAAATTTTCAGATTCAATTTTTGTTGGTGTTCAGAAATCCTAGATCGCTAGATCTAATTTTATTTAGGATTCTGATTGTTCTATGGAAGCTTTTATTATTCACCGAGCATTTTTTATATATATGAAGAATCCGGTCTCAATTGCTTCCAGATGTCCATGAATTTTGTAAAACAATTGCTTAAGATTTCGAAACCAAAAGAGTAACGTACTAGCATGCGTCACGTTTCTTGCTACTGCTACTTGAGGTGTCCATGAATTTTTCTTTTCCGAACACTTTCGTTCATAAATTTTTTTCATCTTTGAAAAATACGAATTCAATTAAGCATTATTGGTGCAAACTTTTAAGGCTAACCTGTTGTTATTATGCTACTGCTACTATATTGATTTGGTAGGCACGGCCATAATAAATGTTAACATTGATTTGTATGCATCTTAAATGAATTCGTATTTTAGCCACATAAGTGAATTCGTATTTTAGCCACATAAGTAATTTTGCATCTTAAATGTTAACATTGGTTTGCTGCCAATTTTCCATTGATTTGATTGGCATACTTGTCATGATTCGCTACCCAAATTGTTGGGCCGGGCCGAGTCATGTCCAGCCTACGCTTGAGATAAAGCGTAGTAAGCTGTTCTAAGGATAAATAAGATCAGACCAAAGTGTGCTAACAATTCTATATGTAATAACGAGTCAGAATATATCCAAACACAAAATCATCTCGTATATAAGTATGTTCCGGGTACATGGCTAAAATGTAAAACTGGATACATGTTCAGTTATAAAATACATAGTCTAATACATGACTACTCTCAAAAGTCCCAACTAAATAAACAAACTAGACGAGTTTCCCCGTAGGTACATCCATGTAAAGTATAGCCTGGTCCTCGGCAACAAATCCAGAATAGGAATCACAAAGCAACTCCTCATCAGAAAGTATACCTACAACGTTATCCTGTCAGGACGGGAGCAAGTACTGATTCTAGCAAACTAAATATACAAAACATAAAATAAACATGAGTGTAATGAACAGGAGTCATGTTATATCATAATCTATCATGGAAAGGATACATGTCATGGAGACAGATGTATATATAATATTTAAAACTGTAGCAGGTACGTGATCGTCAATAGGTGTACAATGTGCATGGGCACATAATAAAATATACTTCCGTACAAGTGATACGGCGATAGATGTACATACGCACAAATCCGCTTTGAGATAAAGGCCTACGGCGTAGTAACATATAAAATAAAACTTTGCTCGCTACTGTAAAGGGGGCATGATCACGTACTCAACTATCAGTTTCCCCATAACCCCATTGTTAAACATGTGAGAGATATAAGAACTATCTTAAGCATGGTAGGGACTGAAAAATAATATAACATGTGAAGATTTAACTTGCTACCCCAAGGATCAGCATTTAACATGGTTGGATCACAGTTTATTGTTATAACAGTATGTAAAGTTTGTAGAGGTATTGCCTTTAGCAAAGCAAGGTAGTGATAGAAATGCTATAGATGTCTGGTGACTCGTCACTGTAGAAATAATACATAAACTTAGTTTTATACTAAGTTAAACACTAAGACACTAGTTGTGCGACACGACTTTCTGACTGGACACCTAGCCAAATGACGACTTTAGCATAGAAGACCAATGTGGGGTGACACAATACCCAAATTAACTTTCTGGGGCCTTTACACTAGTGTAGGGTGAGGTCCAATACTAAAATAACTCAAATCAACACAAAACTTTATAAGTCGTAACTACTCAATAAATAAATCAGACTGTACACTGTGTTCCAACAATTCTTGAGATAGACAAAAGGCTCAATTATACATAAAATAAAGTACCAAGATGATCCTTGTTAATTATAGAAATTTATACTAATTTTTCTAGAATTTATAAACTCTCATAGATATTTATTAAAAATCAGCAAACATAGTATCCTGAAAATGAGTTCTGTTTTTCTATTTTTATAAAATGCCAAAAGTACTTATTAAATGCTGAAAAAATTATATTAAATTATCTAAATTAACATAGTATTTAAATACAATTATTTCCAGATTTTTACAGCAATTAAAATATATATAAAAATTCAAAAACAACAAGTAACAATTTATGGAAAATAATTAATTAATTATTTAATATTTTGTCCACGTATTCGAAATTGAACCGAAGTCCAGATACGGGACCCAAAACCATGAATCAAGTCCAATATGACTTGCACAGACTCTGAATGTATTAGACACAATTGGGCCCATAAACCCATGCTAGGTTTGGACATCAAATGGCCATGATTAATAAAATACAGTAATTCAAATATAAATATTAAAGTATTTTAATAATATATTTTAAAGTGGTAAAATATACAAGTCATAAAATTATATAATAAAATAACTTGTGAATTTATACATAATAATATTTTGCACAAAATTGAATTTGAAATATATATACATATACAACAAATACATTTATATATATACATATATATATGTATATATATATATATATATATATATATATATATATATATATATATATATATATATATAATGAATATATATATATATAATAAATATACATATATATATATAAATACTAAATATAAAAAATATATATATAAATACAGTATATATAACAGTATATATAATAATATATATAAATACACATATATATATATATATATTTTTAAAAAAAAAAAAATATATATATATATATATATATATATATATATATATATATATATATATATATATATATATATATAAAAAACAAATAAAATAAAAACAAAACAAAAAAAAAGAAACGAAAGGGGGGCTCAAACTCGGTCCGCTGGGACAGGGGTGGGTTTGAGCGCCACTCAGCTGACCAGGGGGCCAGCTCGAGCTTGCTGGTTGGGTTAGGTTTGAGTTAGTTTTATTATGAAACAGAATAACGGGTTGGAAAATAACCCAAACCCGATATCCAAACCCATTAGCTTATGGTTCTGTGTCTTCGTGTCCTGACAGTTAGGGACACGAAGACACACGAGTCCAGTGTCCCGAGTGTGCATGACACGCACGACTCGAGTTTTGCGTTTCCAAACACTCTACTGGGTTCGTCGATACTGGGCGAGTCCACACACGTGTACACGAGACACGATACGACACACAAAGAGAGTGACACGTACGTGTCCGTCGAGCAGTGGCTTTCGGGGGTGCTAGCGGCGGCTGTAGGCGTCGGGGTCGGTGGCGAAGGGTGGCACTGTGGTCGTCTCGGCGAGGCGTATCGATTGGTGGTGGTTGGAGGCGTCAACGTGGCCTATAGGGGTGGTGCTCGCAAAGGGCGAACTCCGACGAGCTTGGTCGGAGAAGAAAGGGGCTATGGCGGTGGCTAGGGCGATCGTGGTGAAGTCTAGGGTTAGAGTTTGGGGTCGGGGGACTTTATAGAGTCGGGGAGTCGGTAGAATTAGGGCTAGGGTTACGGGAATTTGGGATTTAGGGTTAGGGTTTCGGCGTTAATCGCCGGAGATGGCGACTGCCAAAGGCGGTGATCGGGGTGGCCAATTAGCAGAAACTTCCCGTAGATTTGATAATTACAACTAAGCCCACCGTCTCAGTTATATGCAAAATCTAATTTGCATAATACCCCCCCCCCCTCCCGCGCTATGCTCTGTGCAAATATAATTTGTACAGACAAATCGAATATTGCATAATGGTTTAAAAATAATTAAAATAATTGCAAAAAGCTTTTAAAACATTTTAATAAATTACAAAATGATATTTTTGGCTCAAAAATCATTTAATAATTATTTAAAAATTCTAGAAAATTCCTAATAATTATAATAATTCATTTTAAGGATATAAATACTATTTAAAATTATAAAAATAACATTTTAAAAAATCTAGGGGCTTACAATACTTATGGGAATCTTGATAAAATTTTTAATTTATGTACAGTAATGGCCTCTCTATTCATGCTTAAATATTAGATATGGACGCATGTGATAATATAGAACGTCGATTAGATTCCAATTACTCATGCTGATAGATATTGGGTGTTACTCAATTTAGAGTGTTTTCCAATCTAAGTTGATCATTGGATGACAAATTGGAATCAAATATAGACAATTTTATGTTTGGCATAAATTTAGTTTCCAATAAATTTATGTTCTAGGTCATATATTTGATGTAATCTATTGACGTACATATCTTCAGCAGATTATTTTAATATAATCTTTATGGGTTATTTGAAGCAATCTATTGGTCCATATCTTCAGTAAAATATTACGTGAATTTTATTATGTTGACAATGCTCAGTTTAGTCAAATTAAGAATATTTGTTTGAATCATGTAAAGAGATTCACATGCTTATGATTATCTTATTTAAGTTGTAGTATTTTAATTATGCATGTACATAAAGTTTTGGACATGATTTGGTTTTGTAAAATTTAGTCAACATTCAATTTTTTTGGGTGCCTTTTGTGACTAGCAATAGTCGTCTAATATTCTAAATAAATCCATTGAAACAAGATGTCGCCAAAGTGACCTCTCTTGCGTAGATAATCTATGAGGAATGTTAGATGTTTGTGTGTGTAAATTTATGCGAGTATTGGCCGGCCCAAAGGAAGGTTAATACTTGGCCGAATTGTACACATACTTGTGGTGATAAATGTGTGACAATTATACGGTTTACATGTGAATAATAACCCGATCCAAAGATAGGCTTATTATTTGACATGACTTATTGTCAACGTTTGATCATTACACCAAGAATATCACTTGCAGTTAATATCACTGTCCAAAGACTTGATATTAATAATGTACTAGGTATCTTGAGATGGGGTTCACCATTATTTGAATTTGTTTGACTATATTTTACACTTTGGTTATTTGTTAGAGCATGTTTTTTTTGGTTGCTTTGTTCTCTTTACAGTTAATGTTGTTAAAATATTTGCCAATAAGATTTTAATTTTCATGTTTAATGGGATAAACTTTAAGGGCAAAAAGAAATTAATACAGTAGCTGCTAAGGGTCCAGATCAAAAGAAATAACAATATAAAACTAAGGGTTGTTCTTGTGATAAGACATGACATATAAGAAAGAAATGTACAAAGTACCACGCATGGCGTATAAAGAAAAGTACATTTCTAAATTTGATCTGTTCTGAGGTTAATTTAATTTAGTACCAAGAAACTCATGGTAGTTAGATTCTTGTGGGACTACCCACATTAATGTTCTAGGCAAGGTTGCATGAGTTACCAAAAGTCAATTGATGGTGAAAGATACATCTATGTGGGTGACGGTAATTTGGTAGAAGTGAAAGCAATAGGACATTTTAGGTTATTTTTAGGAACCGATTATTATTTGGATTTGATAGACACTTTTATTGTACCGTCTTTTAGACGAAATTCGGTTTCAGTTTCCTTAATGGACAAATCTGGTTATCATTATTCATTTGGAAACAATAAGTTTAGTCTATCTTTAAATTTAAATATTATTGGTAACGGTTCCCTTAAGGTTTATGATAACCTATATTCAGTTGAAATTATTGCATCTTATAATGAAACCTTGCAAGTAAAGTCATATGGTACTAAACGCAAAATTAACAATATATTTTTTTAGCCTCATTATGACATAAGCATTAGATCACTTCTCTAGAAATAGAGTTGAACGATTTGTGTCTGATGAGATTTGGATTCCATTGACTTTATAGACTTTAATGTTTATATTGAATGTGTAATAGGAAGATAGACCAAAGTTAAATTATAAGCCGCTACTTTATTGGTTATGCTACAGATAAAGGGGTTGATAATTATACAATCCCACACTAAGAAATTTTTTTGAGATGAGAAGTGTAATATTTTTTGAGGATGTTGAGTTTGGGGGAGAAATAAAGTCATGATCATTGTCTTTGAGAATGAATCAATTACGATTCCTACTATCACTTTTGATGATGTGCATGATTCTATACCTATCATGATCAAGAAGTGAATTCGGAGTCTCAATAAGACAATGTCGAATTACCTCAATAAGTCGTTGTTGAGATACCTTAACAACGACAACATAGCGACACCCCATTCAAGATAAGGTAATTATTCCTAAGGAACAAACTCAACAACCTCAAGAATCGGTAATATTAAGATGGTCCACCTAGAAAGGAAAAATATAATTTCGGATAATATTGTCATATTTCTCTAGGAACATGAGGAAGACTGTGGATACTGAAAGATGATCTAATTAACTTCTGTCAGGCCATGGAAAGTTTCAGTTCTTAAAGTGGATTGATACAATAAATAAAGAGTATAAGTTCATGCAAGACAATAAAGTTTAAGAACTTGTCCCATTACCAAAAGGTATGAAATCTATTGGTTGCAAATGGACATTTAGAACCAAGAAGGATTCGAAGGGTCATGTGGAGAGATATAAAGTATGTCTTGTAACTAGTGACTTTACTCAAAATTTTGGGATTGATTTTAAAGATTTTTTTCTCTTCGGTATCTTTGAAAAACTCCTTTAAAACAATCATAGCACATGTTGCACATTTTGATCTTGAGTTACATCAAATGGATGTCAAAACAGCGTTTCTCAATGGTAACATTGTCGAAACCATTTATGGTGCAGCCAGCAAACTGTGTGTCGAAAGATCCAAATAATATGGTTTGCAAATTGACAAAATCAATTTATGGACTCAAGCAAGCTTCTCGTCAGTGGTACTATAAATTTTACCAAGTTGTTACCTCATTTGGTTTTGAGGTTAACGTTGTTGAAGATTGTGTGTATCACAAATTCAGTGGGAGTAAAATTATTTTTCTGGTTTTGTATGTTGATGACATACTGCTTGCCACAAATGATTTAGGCATATTGCATGACACTAAGAAATTTCTATCAAATAACTTTGAGATGAAAGATCTTGGTGACGCCTCTTTTGTATTAGGAATTCAAATACACCGAGATCATTCTCGAGGTATTCTTGGATTATCACAAAAGAGCTATATCGATAAAGTGCTTAAAAGATTTGGCATGCAGGAATGCAAACCAGGTGACACCCCAGTAGCTAAAGGAGACAAGTTCAGTCTCAATCAGTGCCCTAAGAATAGCCTTGAAATTAAAAAAATACAATAGATTTTTCCTTCATGATCAGTTGTAGGGAGTCTAATGTAAGCTCAAGTATGTACGCGTCTGGATATTGTGTACATATTAGGATGTTAGGCAGATATTTAAGCAAATATGGATGGATCATTGGGTAGCAGCCAAACTACTTAAGTAATTAATAGAGAACAAGAAATTATATGCTCTTTATAGGAGATCGGATAATTCTGGAGATCATAAGGTATTCCGACTCCGATTTTGTTGGATGCTGTAATGCTTGTGGTTCGTATTACGTATTCTTGGAATACGTGTACGTATTTTATTCTTGTATTGCATTATTTCCTTCTTGGCTTGGTTTATTCCTGGTTCGGGTTGGTTGGTTCGGCTTGGCTTGGTTTTGATTGGGTTCATGATGAACCCAAAGTGAACCCCCTACCTACCACCACCATTTGTATTTATTAGCCCTCTTCATTCTCTCTCTTCATTTATCATCTTCTTCTTCCTCATTTACTTCCCTACCTACCAGAGAGAGGAGAGAGAGGTCTAGGCAAGTGCAACTTGCTTCATGGAGGAACTCTGATTTTATTACTCCATTCTCTTCTTTACTACATTCTAAAGCACTTTAGAACTTGGCATTTTCACTTTCCATGGCTAGATTCTTGTAGATCTATATTTGCTTTATTTTCGGATTTTTTTGGGTTTTGATCTACTTAATCTTGTTATTTTCTAGTTTTGATGGTTCCATGTTGTAGAGAATTTCGTTCTACCCCGTTTTGACCTATGGAAGTTCGAATTTGGGCTCCGGATGAGGGAGTTATGGAGCTTGGAAACTTGGCTCTCATGGCGTTCTTCTTCTCAGAATTGGAGAAGAAGAACAGTACTTGACTTGACCGCATGAACATTTCATGCGGCAAGTGTTCTCTGAGCCGCATGGACTTTTTCCCCTTGTCTTGGCCGCATATGCGCCCTTGTACTCTTCTGAGCCGCAAAAATGATCTTAGCCGCATGAGCCCCCCCACTTGAGTCGCAGCCGCATAGGCGCGTGACCCCGCTTCCGCATAAGCTCCGCTCCCACCTGCGCCGCATGGACTCGATTGATTGAGCCGCATGGACTCGATTGACCTGAGCCACATGGACTCAATTAATCGGGCCGCATGGATCCAATTGATTCCAGCCTCATGGGTTTTGAACCATGCGCTGTATGGATTCGATTGATCTCAGCCGCATGGGGCCATGAACATCCTCAGCCGCATATGCGCCCGTCATTCCCTAGCCGCATGAACTTGCTCCCTCCTAGCCGCATGAAGCCCACTCTTCCGCTGGCCGCATGAGGCCCAACATCTTGGAGCCGCATGCGCCCTCGTCCCCCTGGCCGCATGCGCCCTTGCACTTCCAGCCGCATGTGCTCTCCTAATTGGGCCGCATGAGTCTTACCCTTTCCTGACCGCATATACTTTAGCCGCATGGCTCTTCTATAGCCCTGAATAGTGATATTTTATTAGATATTTTACGTCCATTTTATATCCTTACGCCTTTTTTTATGAACTTGAAAATCATGGATTTATTTAATATGTTTAATGATACCTGAGCATGACACGATAGTAACCTGTAGTGGTGCACTCTTGACTAGTAAACCTGACATGACCTGATAGTGGCCCGTCGTGGCGCACTCCTGACTCGTACACTTGACATGATTACCTGACATGATATATCTTGATAAGCTGTTGCGACGGCTACCTGACATGACATGACCTGTATAATTAATCTTAGACACCGTGGGCGATTGTGCTTGTACAAATAATCCAGTCCTGTCTTGCATCATGTCTAGGAGGGGACTCCTGAGTACCACGGTCAGGAGTACCTACTAAAATGGACTAAGGCTAAATAACTAGATTAATACATTAGTCATAAAGAGATCTCCCAGCTACAGGCAATCCCGTTACCTGGGCACGCCTTGGGATCTGTAGCCTGCCGTCGAGTAGGGCACATTTCCAGCACACTGTCATGTGTTGCACCCTTCAAGCTACCTAAGGGTACATTCGTTTCCTGGACGATGTACCCACCTGAATTCAACTCTAATTCTTTTAACCCGGGTAACCTGGATGGTCTGCAGGGCTTGTGGCTGTGGAGTAATCTCACTGCATCTTGCTAGTAAATAGGTCTGTGATAACCCTAGTTAGTTAAATTATCAAGCCGTAGTTCTTGCTTGGCCGTGAAATGATTGGATGGAGTCTAACCAGTCTAGTCTTGTCCTGATCCTGTTCCAGATTACTGCATGACCAGAATGCTTGTATTTATTTTACCGATAAATGGTGAGAATTCCAAGTTCTGTTCAGACGAAGGGTTACAACCCTGGTCCTTGTTTGGTTTACGGGTTGTAACCTGGTTATCTGAATGGTTCCGTGGTTATCTCGTCGTATATCATCCTGATGTATTTTTTTATTTTCCAGTTCTTACTTTTATTTATATCTTGTGCTGATTGCTGGTTTTAGTTCCTAAGTGAAGCTTCCTTTGTGGCACTTGCTCTTTCTGGGGTCTGACCCAGCTGGTTTTGTGTGGCCAGATTTTGGAGCAGCTCCAGAGGATCCACCGACCTTCCAGCCAGATGGTGGCCACTAGACGGAACCCTGGCAACGAGTGGGTTATTTTTGGCTCTTCCACTCTATTGTAAAAATATTCTTTTGAGGCGTTTAGCCGACGAGCACCTGTTTAGCTCGATTGCACTTTACTTACTGTCTGCCTACGGGCTGTAACATGATTGACAAATCCTAGGGTTGATCATGTATGACTAAACTCTTGCTAGTCCTAACATTTTGTAATGACTAGCTTCATGATCAGCTGAATATGTAATATTTGGGACGCCTTATTATTGTATATTTAATGATCATACATCTTGTGACTTTACTTACTTGTTTGTGATTGAGACACTAGGCTTGTTCATGACCATAGGAGACTGTTGGCTTGTAGTAAACTCTCATGTATCTAGACAGCCGTGACCGTATAGCGAGGTGGGTTGCACTTCAATATACGTAGCTGGCTATGTCTGCCCCCGCTCTCCAGTATTCTGGTTCTGGGGCGTGACAGATGCCAATATAGTAGGAGATCCATATCAGGTTATGCTGACTAATGGAGATATATTTTGGATGAGTGTCAAACATGCACTCATAATTTCTTCCACCATGGCAGCAAGGTTTATAACATGCTGTGGGGCATCCATTCAGGGAATATGGTTGCGAAATTTTATCACAAGGCTGCGCCTACAGTACGGTGTTGAAAGACCACTTAAATTATGGTGTGACAATAAATCAGCAGTAATGTATTCCAATAACAACAGAAACTTGTATAAGTCAAGGATATTGACATAAAGTTTCTAGTTGTGAAGGAAAGAATTCAGAATGGTTAAAGTGTCCATATAGCACATTATGAACTGAATTCATTTAGTTCTAATAGAAAGACAACTCTAAAGCATGCCTACCCTAACAATCAGAGTCGGTTTAGACGAGTTGGTTCGTCTCGTCCACTTAGCAAGTGTGCTAATCCCCTCCCCCAATTTCCCCAGGTACGACGGGCGCTCCAACCTAAAACGAAGCTGAAGTGCGGAGAGGCGTTTTGAAGCTCTTTCTATGCTGAAGTATTTTGAAGCCAATTCAAGTCGACGGCTTATGTATAAAGGGGCGAATGTATGGGACGGCAAGCGTAGTTCAGGCAACTTGTCGAATGTATTTTCTTTCTGTTTTCAATCAATGTAGCCGCAACGGCATCCAATGTAAATTACGACTTGCACTTCGTTGCAAGCTATGAATGAAAAGCATTTCTATCTTCCTATACTGCGTCTTATATTCTGATGTGATTTGTGAAGTTTCGACTTGGCGTATTAATATCAAAATCAAAAGATAACCGTTTGAGAACTTGTCATCTTGCCTTGCACGAGCGCAACTCCAGGCTCGTGCGACATCACGCCTTAGCGAGGACGATCGAATCGGCAAAATTAACATCGGGGACGAACGTTGCCGACTCGGGGCGTGACAAATTGGTATCAGAGCACAGTTATGTTTTCTCGGATTTTCGAAAGATGTTTCATTGTTGGAATGTCCGTTGCGATGGCTTGATTGAATGCTTGTCGGCATACTGCGTGAAATACAAGTTCCATACAGGTAAGCCCGTAGATATTTTTGAAAAATACTAACGGGTTTACACTGTTTGTAGGAATGACTAAGCGAGATAAGAAAATCGCCGGCCCAACAACCCAAACCGTAGATAGTACGTCGAGCACAAAAAGCACTGGCCCTAGCGAGACGACTATGGAGAAGATGCTACAGTTGATGGAACTGCAGCAGCAACAGCTTCAGTCACAATTCAAAGTCCAATTTGAGGCGCAACAAAAACAGATGAATGCCCTGACTTAGATAGTGAGCAGAATGGCGGGCAATACCAAGACGACGGACGAAGAGCCCGAGGAAAAGCAAGGTGATCAAGAAGAAGACGAGGAGGAAGATGGCTCCCCGCAAATGATGAACTCTCCGTTCAAAGTGAAGGAGTTTCGCAAAATGAACCCGCCAAAGTTCAACGGCCGAGCAGAGCCCGACGTGATAGTAGGATGGCTCGCAGAGATAGAGGACTTGTTCGATCTCCTCTGCATCGAAGGGTCCCAGAGGGTGGCCTGTGCGGTGCTGCAGTTACAACTAAGAGCACATGACTGGTGGGCGGCGAAGAAACAAGAGATCTGTGAAACCGATTCCAACAAAAAGATTTCTTGGGAAATGTTCAAGACAACTTTCCTTGAGCAGTACGTTCCTCGCGCCATCCGTCGACAGAAGGCGGATGAGTTCATGATGTTGAGGCAGGGAAATATGAGTGTTGAAGATTATGATGCAAGCTTCTCGAAACTTGCAAAATTTGCCGGCGCCTTCCTACCCAACAAAGAAGAATGGTGCGAGCGTTTTCAGCAAGGCCTCAACGAAGAACTGCGTAGGGACGTCATGAACCAACGGTGCCAAACTTATCGTGAATCCTACGAAGCCGCACTTGATAGCGAGCGGATCTTTGGCCGTATATCACAAAGGGCCGTGCCTGTCGTTCGCAACAACTTCAACAAGCGTCCTAATGACGCTGGAGGATCGGGAGACCAAAGCGCCCAAATACGTCTGAGAATCGTGGTCACTTTGCCACAGTAAATTGCGATATATGCGGCAAGCGTGGGCACTGAGCACCCGACTGTAGACTGAGAACATGCTTCAAGTGTGGCGTGGTAGGTCACATAGCAACGTTTTGCCCGCAGAGAGTTCAGAATCAACATAACCCACCAAGGAACATTCCGAATCCGCATAAAGCGCCGACACTGCATGGCGCAAATACGGTGTCCGTCAATCAACAGAATCAACGCCATGGGGCTCAAGGCCGAGTTTATGCATTAACTCGGGACGAGGCGTACGCGTCTGATACGGTTGTAACAGGTATATTACTCTACAAAGATATACCTGCTCGAGTCTGTAGAAGCATGGAATTTCACAACCAGAAAGACCATGCGCCAGGACTCGCACAGAACACTTCACAGCAAAGTCAATAATCATAGACATTTGAAGAAGGACTTTTTTATTTATATATAAAAGTCTATTACATGTCTAAAAAAGGTTGTACAAAGGAGAATTTTTACAAAGGAAAGATCCTAAGTCTACAGCCAGCGGCCACCATGCGCCTCCAGATAGGCGCAGCAGTCATCATGCGCTGCCAGTCACCATGCGCTGCCAGTTAGGCGCAGCAGATGTCATGCGCCTCCAACCAGGCGCATCCCGCCATCTCTTCAGCAGCTCAGTTATGTGCATCCCTTCAGCAGCCCAGTTATGTGCCGCTCTTCCAATCAGGCTCACCTGGCCGAGTAGGGGTGTGCCGCTCTTCCAGCCAGGCTCACCTGATAAATGCTTCGATACACAAAGCATTTAACCCTCTGGCTGGAACCAAGGAAGAGAAGAGCACCGCAAATCTGTGGCAAAGAGAGGCTTCGAAAGAGCCTCAAAAGGCCAAGGAAGACCGTGATCGAAATCGCGGCAAAAGGAGCAGCTTTCAACACAATCAGAGTGGATAGCACCCACTTTGAAGGAAGAGAGAGCCTAGCACCGCCACTCCGATCTACGGCTCTTCCGAAACAACGGAGACGAGGCCCGAGCATCCCTATCTTTGGATGCAACAGGCACCTTCCGCCTGCCTCAGAAGCCCTCGACTCCGTCTTTTGGATGTAACAGTCACCTTCAAGAGCATCAACGACGACATGGCGTCTCATCTTCACCCTCGGGAACACTTCGTCAACAGAATGCACCAGAAAACCCAAGTTTATGTTGGAGGTACGTGAGGGAATGAGAAGCAAACCTTCTCTCTATGCCACTATTTATAGGCCGGGCAGATCAAACCTACGTGCCAAGTGGATGGCTCTCCGAATTCCGTGCAATGAACTCACATTAAATGGATGAACCGGACGCCTCGACTTCAGCCAAGCGGCTATTAAAAGCACTCGAGAAGCGAAACAGCCGCATCATTAAAGACGTGTCGGATGCGCCGGCTGGTCAACGCATCACACCTCTCAAACAGATGCGCCCCTGTACCGAGCGCATCAAAGGGGATGCGCCCCCATACGCCTAGTGGAACGTCAACCGACGCGCCCACTCAGCTGTCCATCGAATGTCACCAACATTAAATGCTGAACTGACAGAGTTGGCAGCACGCCTTCCCAAGTCTGAACGGCTGACAGCTTTTTGCAGAAAACGAAGCGTCCACAACGTCAGCATCATCATGACTCTATCCCGACGGCTACTGCCACGTGGCCACTCGACCACCCGCATGCACCTCCGCGGCCATGCGCCCAAACCTGTATGCGCCTCGAAAGCCATGCGCCTCAGACCCTTCACTGATCCCTAAAGACAGAAGAAGAGTCTCCAGTTGAAGCATTGCATGTGCCTCAAAAGCCATGCGCCCCTGACTGATCTCTAATCCCGAAAGACAGAAGGAAAGTCACTCGCATGCGCCTCAAAAGCCATGCGCCCAGAACGGTTCGTGACTCCTAAAGGTCACGAGCCAAAATCTCATCATGCATCCAATCCAAGGCGCATCCCACCAAATCATCCCCCACCAAATCAGAGATCTCCGAGCCATAGGTCGATGACACGTGTCCTTTGACTCAACTCATCCAAGATCTCAGCAACAGAAAGATCTTCTCCTCTGCTACGTGCCGGCTCACAACAGCAGTATGAAGAATTCAACCCTGCGAGTAGGGCGCATCATCCATGCGCCTCCATCAGCAATCTCCACGTGGCGTCCCCACGCACCGGCGCATCCTACAAATGCGTGCATGAGCAGTCAACCTGTCCAGCTATAAATGGAGGAATCATCCCCTCCTTACAGGGACACAGAGACATACATACGAACAATCCAGACAGAGATCATCATAGAGGCAGATACAGACACTCAACGTCTTCCTCCTCTCAGCCAGCTCCAGCACCCAGAGCAATCTACACCTTCAGAGAACCGATAACCGTCGTCAGCCCGTCAACGGAGTCAACGCATTACCACTCACTCCATTGGCACTTAGGACCCAGATTAAACAAAAGTGTACTCCTAGGACTACATCTAAGTCCTATATTATAACACTGTTCTGTTTGTATTAAGATTTGCAATCAAACGATTTTAATGGCAAACAAGCTGGCGACTCTGCTGGGGACTTCTTTCTTCTCTTCCGAGAAAGTCGTGTCACAGGCCGACGACGTGAAGGTGGGCTCCTCCCACGAGACGCTGGTCGTGCGCCTCAATCAACAGGCGTACGAGGAGTTCATTTCTGAAGGAAGCGCGAGTCCTTCGAAGCGGCTGCCGAAGCCGAAGAAGACCCGCCGTGTCTGGGTGCGCAAGGTCGACGCCTCGGGCACCACCACTGAAGGGGATGTGCCAATCCAGCCCTCCCTTCCTGCTGACGTTCTCAGCAACCAAGGTGCGCCCGCTGATGCAGCGCATCTCTCGGGGAAACGTGCGGCTGACCACATTCCCCAGCCATCTCCCTCTCAGGCGAGGAAGATGCGTCGACGGAGCAGGGGCACAGCCAAAGCCCCGCGCATCACCTCTGATGCGCCACAAAAAGTCTCTGTCTTTGACAGACTCACTCGCTGTAATGGCGAGAAGAATTTGGATGCTGAGTACTATGCGCCCCAGCGGGCTAGTACAAAGAGATCCAAGACGGCACGGGCCATGCGCCACAAGCGTGCTATGCCAGCAGCAGGCCAGAGGCACGTGCTCACAATCACGCGCGGTGCCGATGGCAAGCTGTACAAGGTCGACTCGGGTGCTTCGGCACCAAAGACGAGTCGATCTTCAAAGTCCTCATCTCACTTGGGCGCATCCACTGCGTGCATAACCAAGTCGAGTGCGGCAAATTCAGTGGTCTTGAACTCCCGCGCCTCCTCTGGTTGTGCGTTTGAGGTCCGTTCAAGTCACTTCAAATGTTGTTGTTCCTCCACTACTGATCATGATGCCTGCTTGGTATTAGATCAGGGGGCGCAGCACTCACCTGTCCGCCCCGGCGTTTGGCCTTGCCATGCGCCTGAAGGGGGTGTGAGGGTAGCACTCTCCTCCAACGACCTGCGTAATGTGATCACTCACAAGCGCCGGTCAGGAGAGTCGACCAACAAGCACGATGAGCCTCTCACGGGGCATACTTGTGCGGTGGTCACTATCAACTGCTGTGGCAAGGCGGCAGTACCACCAAGACAGTCAGTCTTCCAGCGGCTGCAGTCATCGACACCCCTCCGACATCGCCTTGGGAAGAAGGTGTCAACAGAACAGGAGCCAAGAGTTGCTTCATGCAACGTGGTCTCCAACTCCTCATCACTCCGGAAGACGACTGGTAATTCCAAAAGCCAGCCAAGGAAAACCAAGGCAGCAGTCTCGACCTCCGGGGTGTTCGAAGGCACTCGGTCAAAGAAGAAGTTCTTGGAGGAAGCTGGGGGTAGTCAAACCCTTGTTGAGCTTCCTTCCGAAGACGAAGATGTCCAAAGCACAGCTGCGGCGGATCTTCATCCTCGAGGCGAAGTCAGCCTCCCAAAAGCACCTCGAAACGAGGATGTCCCCCAGGACACAGCTGGGGATAGAGACGAAGAGGCCCTTCAAGACGGAGTCGAGGACAATGAGGCCCTGGCAGATGTGCCCGTCGAGAATGACCTCCAGAACGTGACTGGGGGTGGCCAAGGTGAAACACCAGGAGAGATGACTCCCCCACATGAAAGTGAGGCCGAGAGCGAAGCCTCAACCAATCCATCCACTCCTGGCCGTGTCAGGACAGTATACATGGCTGGGGATGATGCCGAGTCTGATGCACCACCGCAGGACATTGTTCAGCGCATAGACCCATTAGAGGGAGGACTCAAAACCCTCTCTGTCTCTATGCAAGCACTGACTCAAGCAGTATTTGATATTCGGTCGGCCTTGACCAGAACACCTTCAACCGGTCCCGACCCAGGAATTAATGGGGAGTCGAGTGTACCCCTTCAACGGGCACCCTCCGACACAGAAGCACCTCGGACATCGGAACCCTCAAACGCTCCGTTTCAGATAGTGCCACCTTCCCCGACTCCTAGCTCCACGGAGGATGTGGTCGAAATGATCAAGGACCTACGGGATCGCTTCGAGTCCAAAAATAGGCAAGAGGAGCGCCAGAAGATGGGCATTCCCCAGCCTTATCCCCTCGAGTGGAACAAGGTGGTTTATCCTCCAAAATATAAACCACAAACACTCACACCATACGATGGGAAGGACTCTCCGCGTCGATACTTGACATATTTCCAGTCACAAACGGGGCATCTTCCAAAGGAGGACGCGCTCCTCACCAGCATCTTTGTTGGGGCCCTAAAAGGGATGGCATATGACTGGTACTGCAGCCTCCCCGACAATTCTATATCGTCCTTCGACGACTTGACGCGCCTCTTCCTCGATCGCTTCTACGACGGCGGGAAGGACATGACGATGGCATCTCTCATAGAGATTCGCCAGAAGGAGAAAGAAACGGTTCGGGTGTTCATCGAACGCTTCCGACAAGCCTGCTTCAGGCTACCTCCAGGCATGCCAGAACATGCACTCCTCTCCTCTTGCAGCATGAACATGCTGCCCACAGTGAAGCTCTGGCTCAACTCTACTCCCCCTCCCGACTGGAGCTCCCTGATCATCGAAGCTGAAGCCGCAGAAAAGAAGACGGCCAATGCACGTCTTCTGGGTGTCAGCTTCCCCGCCTTTGATGATAAGGGGAAAAGGTCAACAGCCAACAACTCCGGGCGAGAAGCAAAGGGGAAACAGGCATTGACTGTTAATGCCTCGAAGGGCGCATCTGCGCCTACTCAGAAGCCTCCACTGACACCGAGACCTAAGGAGGTGTATTCATTCAATGACGAAGTCACCCTGCAACTCTTCGAAATACTGAAGCAGGGTGACAAGATCAAGCTCCCGGACCCGAAGCGGCCCGATGAAGTTGGGAAAGTGGACAACCCGAGGTACTGTCACTACCATCGGTTTGTCGGATACCCGACCAAGGACTGCTATGTCCTCAAGAATTACATCCAGCGCATGATCAATGCCGATGTAATCTCCGTCGACTATGAAGAGAAGACGGTATCAGCCAATGTGGTGTCACTTCAGTTCAGCACCTTGCCGCCGACCACTACACAAGATGGCGTCGTCCCCATCCCTAAGGCGACAATGGAGATGGTGAACTTGCCACCTACCCGCGACAATGTGAGTGGACTCATCCCACTCACCACATCTCGAGGAGAGGTCCTCTGGGTTCACCCCGACCTCGTCTCCGAGGTGACTCAACCGGAGGTACGCTCTACCTCCAAATCAAAAGGCAGGAAGATCAAGTCTTGCCGTACGGTCTCTTCTTCAACAGAAGAGGCACTTCCAGTGCAGACGCGTGCACAACAGAACGCTCAGCCCGGCGAAGCTGCCGCCGAGGTGATGCCACCCGGCATAATCCCTGAGGAGGGCCCGTCTAAACCCTCAGCAGCCAATAAGCAGAAGCAGGTGGAGGCTCATTTCGACAGACCTCTACGGAAGGAGAATGCTTCGGGGCTAGCCAAGCCCCACAACTTTGACATTCTGGCACAACTGGCCAGTCTCCTGCGCGCTTATCTTTGTTTGAGCTCCTGCGTCTTTCCAAAGACTCCCGAGAAGCTCTCTGCGAAGCTCTGAAGGACGCTGAATCCTTTCTCAGTTAGGTCAAGCAGCCTGAAGACCTCCCAACTACTTGTGCGCACTGTCATTGTGCGGAGGAAATTATCCCAAACATAACTTTCACCCAACAAGACATGCTGCTCAAACACCACCGACATAACCGACCACTGTATTACACGGGGTACATCAGTTCAGTCAAGGTGAGCCGGATTCAGATCGATCCGGGGTCTTCCCTCAGCATCATCCCGAAGGCGCTGATGTCAAAACTGGGGATCCCAATGTACCGGCTGGCGCCCTCCAACACAACCATCAGTGGCTTCAACGCTAGCAAAAGCGAGCCACTAGGCAAGATTCGACTGAAGTGCCACATAGGCAACCTCAAAACTGAGGTGACTTGTTATGTGGTGGATGCCGAGGTCAACTACAACATCCTGCTCGGCCGACCGTGGCTACATGAGTACATGGTGGTGCCTTCCACGCTCCACCAATGCATGAAATATGTATCTACCAACGGCGTCATCCGGACGGAGTTCGCAGACATCGATCCTTTCAAAGGGATTGAGGCTTACTTCACCGATTCCGACTTGTACAAGCCACTTGACGAGGAGGAAGCCAACGATGCTGATGATGAGGCTGAGACGGCAACTGAGCCGGACACGGAGCCTGAGACGAATCCAGATGCCCCACTGAAGATCCGACTGAAGGGCAAACCACCCCAGAAGGCGCCTCCAATAAGCATTAAGCTATCCGGAAAAGCACCGACTCTTGAGGCCCCCCTGAAGATACGCCTCAAGGGAAAGCCGCCTCAAACATCGGCTCCCCTGGTGGCAAAATTACAGGGGAAGACACCACTCACAGGAGGCGCAGTTGAGGCACCTCTGAAGGTGCGTCTCAAGGGCAAGCCCCCGCAGTCATCCAAGATGCCAGAGAGGGCTCACATAACCCTCTCAGACCCCAAGATCAAAGCTGTGGTGGACTCTCCTGATTCAGTCCCAGTGCTTACAGACGAGGAGCTTGGCGAATATATCTCTGCTGATGTAGATGCACCCTCCTTAGACAATGTAATCCCGCGGAATAAAATCTTGTACTTCATCAATAATAGAGTGTCTTTTAATTACTCTTGTCTTCCACATTGGAATACCATGTATACATTAGATCACGCTCTACGGTCGTTGCAAACACAAATAACGACCGTCCATAATGTAAACCGAGTAGTCCCGTCTCAAGGAGTCTGTTTCATAAACCCTCCACGAAGCCGAGACGAAAGATCCTTCATTTTTGGCAAAGTCGAGCGTCATCAAGACCTCCCGCCACTCGAGCCTGAACCTGATACCGGCAGAGTACAAGTTTATCGGTATACGGATACAGCAAAGCACATCATCCAGAAGATGGGCTACGACCTGAAAAGCAACAAAGGCCTAAACTATGGCAAGGGTCGACCTCTCCCTTTCCAGTGTTCAACACCCAAAGGAAGGCCGCAAGACTACTACAACAAAACTCGATGGGGGATAGGCTATGTCACGCCGCCATCAACCCCAGAGAGCTCAGACGTAGAAGACGTAGAACATTCCCACTCGTCCGAAGCATCGACTTGGGATTCTGATACCAGTATCGGATCAGTCTTCAGAAAAGTGCTGTCAGCTAACATGACGTCAGCACAACCTCAAAAAGGTGAAGGCAAAGACCAAACGTCGGAACCCTTCGAAGAAGAACCCTGGGCTCAACGCCTAGGAGAGCAATGGGAGTCTCGTTTTGAGTTACGTGAACCTCCCACCGAAGACGAAGTCGAGCAGATCGACCTTGGGGACGGATCTTCTTTCAAACCCATCTTCGTCAGCAAAAGCCTAGAAGGAGAAGACAGAGAGGCTTTAATCCAGCTGGCTAAAGAGTATATCGACGTCTTTGCCTGGAGCTACGAAGACATGGCAGGACTCGATCCACAGATCGCAATGCATAGGTTGAACATCTTACCTGATGCCAAACCTATCAAACAACAACAATGACGTTTCCGTCCGGACATCATGAATGCCATCGATCAGGAAGTGGACAAACTCTTGACTAGCGGCTTCATCCGTGAGGAACAACACCCAGATTGGGTAGCCAACGTCGTACCTGTCACCAAGAAGAACGGGAAGATACGAGTCTGTATCGACTTCAGGGACCTCAATTCTGCTTGCCCGAAGGACGAATTTCCGCTTCCGATCACCGACGTGATGATCGACAACACATGTGGTTTTGAACGCATGTCCTTCATGGATGGGTATTCAGGCTACAATCAAATCAAGATGTTCCCCGATGACGCGAAACACACATCATTCAGGACTCCAAAGGGTGTTTTCTGCTACACAGTAATGCCCTTCGGCTTGAAAAATGCCGGTACAACATACCAACGAGCTATGAGCACCATCTTCCGTCAACATCTTCGCAAAACAGTCGAATGCTATGTTGACGACATCGCAGTCAAGAGCCGCCTCAAAGGAGATCACCTACAGGATTTGAAGACAGTCTTCGATCTCATGTGGACACATCAACTCAAAATGAATCCCGCTAAATCCTTCTTGGGGGTTTCTAGCGGCAAATTCTTGGGCTTTGTCATCACGGCGAAAGGCATTCATGTTGATCCCGAGAAGACCAAAGCCATCCTCAACATGGACCCTCCGAAGAATCTTCGAGAACTTCGAGGCTTGCAGGGACGTCTGGCATACATCCGGAGGTTCATAGCAAACCTTTCCGGTAAATGTCAACCCTTCACTCAGCTCATGAAGAAGGGAGTCTCTTATGTCTGGACAGAGGAGTGCCAAAAGGCTTTCGACGACATCAAAGCCTACTTGACGAGCCCACTAGTCCTGGTGGCACCTGTCGCGGGCAAACCATTTTTTCTTTACGTCCGTGCCATGGATCATTCCCTTGGCGCTCTGCTGGCTCAAAACAGCGATACAGGCTATGAGCAAGCAATCTACTACCTCAGTCGAACGCTCATCGGGGCCGAACACCGGTACAACCCCATTGAAAAGGAGTGCTTGGCTTTGGTGTTTGCCATCCAGAAGACTCGTCATTATGTCTCGGGCCAGACAATTCATGTCATTTCCTGAGTCAATCCACTCAGAGTCCTCATGACGAAGCCAGGATCATTAAACTCTCGGCTAGCCACATGGGCGATTTTGCTAACACCATATAATATGGTGTTTGTCCCACAAAAAGCTGTTAAAGGTCAAGCTCTGGCTGACTTTTTAGCTGCACACCCCATCCCAGAATCCTCAAAACTCTATGAAGACATCCCGGATGAGGTCCAAGAATCCAACGTCACCGAAGGAAGCTCCGTTTGGCGGACGTTTTTCGATGGCGCTTCGAGAACAGGCCCCAAAGGCCAAATCATCGCAGGAGTAGGGGTAGTCTTAGTCTCCTCCGATCAGCTGGTCATCCAGCGTGCTTACTCCCTTTCGAAGCCGTGCTCCAACAATGTTGCCGAGTACAACGCACTCGTCATGGGACTCCAACTCGCACAACAGCTGGGGGTGGACCATCTGGAAGCCTACGGTGACTCAAAACTCGTCGTGAACCAGATTCGAGGGCAGTACGAGGTTCGCCATGAAGATCTGATCCCTTACCATGAAGTTGTATTGAACATCATTTCAACCTTCACCGGGTTCTTCATCGAACACGTGCCTCGTCTACAAAACTTGGAGGCTGACGCTCTGGCTGGCCTCGCAGCCTCATTGGCAGCGCCCTTTGGGACTCAACACTATGTCACGGTAACTGGCCGAGACTTGATTTGTCTCAGAAACAACCTATGCTTGCAAGTGGCCCACGCCATGCCGACGAATACTGGTGTTAATGTCCGAGACTGGAGGTTCCCGTTCATCGACTTTGCTGTCTACGGAATTCTTCCAGAGGACCCGAAGGAAGCCGTCTCAGTCAGGAGACGCTCTCTTCGATTCTACTACGACACAGCTACTAAAACGTTGTACCGACGTTCCTTCGATGGGCTCCTCCTTCGATGCCTGTCCAACAAAGAAGCAGCCGAAGCCCTCCGAGAAGCTCATGACGGAACTTGCGGAGCTCATCAACCCGGTCCTAAGTTACAGGATCGACTGCGACGTATGGGCTACTACTGGCCAACCATGGCCACCGACGCTGTTGAATATGCTAAGAAGTGTCACGCATGCCAACTCCATGCTGACTTCATACATACACCGTCTGAACCACTACATCCTACAGTCGTCTCTTGGCCCTTCGAAGCCTGGGGCATGGATATTGTGGGACCTATCATCCCTCCTTCATCAAGAGGACACCGCTTCATCCTGGCCATCACCGATTACTTCTCCAAATGGGCAGAAGCAGTCCCACTGGCGGAAGTAAAGAGCTCCAGGGTGGTCAGCTTTATCAAACACCATGTCATTTACCGTTTTGGAGTACCCCGGCGGATCATTCATGACAACGGTCCTCAGTTTATCAGCCATATTTTTAGCAGGTTCTGTGACAAGAACCGCATTCAAAACGTGGCATCCACCGCCTATAATCCAGCAGCAAACGGGTTAGCCGATGCGTTCAACAAAACCATCGTCAGGCTACTCAAAAAGGTCGTGTCATCCAATAAACGCGACTGGGATGAAAAGCTTGGCGAATGCCTTTGGGTCTACCGCACAACGGTACGGACCCCGACAGGCAATACACCATTCTCTCTGGTCTACGGAAGCGAAGCGGTACTGCCTCTCGAGATCCAGATACCCTCACTCCGCGTGGCAATAACAAACAAACTCACAGAAGAGGACAATCAACGTCGTCGTCTGCGGGAACTGGAGGCACTCGATGAGAAGCGTCTCCTAGCTCAACAACGCATCGAACTCTACCAAGCCCGTATATCACAGGCTTTCAACAAGAAGGTCAAACAGAGGACTTTCCAAGTTGGTGACCTAGTTCTGGCAGTCAGGAGGCCGATGGTGTTAACTCACAAGACACCAGGAAAGTTCGAGCCCAAGTGGGAAGGACCTTTCATCATAGAGACGGTATACTCAAACGGTGCTTACCGCCTCGCCAAACCCAATGGAGACTTGTTTATGATGTCCATCAACGGCAAGTTCCTAAAGAAGTACTATTCTTGACATCCTTCAGACATGTACTTCCCCAAGGGGATCTGTGGGCCCAATCATCAGGATTCACAAACAATCTCCTTCCACAAACTCATCCGCTTCGGGAACCCAGCTGTTCCGTGGCTTCCTTCAGTAGAAAGACAACCACGTCCACATTACCTCTGAGTTGTTCTTTTACACCCTACAAAGCGGACTCTTACGCTACGTAAGCCGACGCTACCCTTCATGTTTACCACGTCCACATTTCCTCTGAGTAAACATCTTGTACAAAGAACCCCTGCGTTGTCGTACATCGATCGCCGAACTTCCACGTCCACATCACCTCTGAGTTGTTCAGCGTATTCCCCAGGATCATTCCTACCACGTCCATCACACCTCTGAGTAGGATGATTCTATCATTTGGACCCAATGATTGCCATGTCCACATCACCTCTGAGCAAACATGTTGGTTCCTTCAAACTTATTATCTGTGCCTAAAACCAAGGTGCGCAAAAGATAATAGGTCCACACAAATCATCAAGTTCATAATAACAAAAATGAACACATCACAAAAAGTTGCGTACTTCTTTATTTTCTGAAATAGAGAGTACAAAAGGCTATATTATCCCTCAGCAAAGGGTTGCAAAAGAGCATAAAAAAAAGGGGAAAACTACAGTCCCTGAACCTCCCCAGGGTGGGCTGAGAGCTCCCTGACTCGAAGCCTTAGGTCGGCTGTACGGGCCTCCACAGTCGCCAGGACTCGTCGCTCAGCTTCTTGACGCATCAATTCAACAGCCCCAGCGGAAGTATCGCTTTCATGCTTCGCATCAAGCTGTTGTCGCTGCTGCGTCAAGGCAAGAGTCCGCTGTGTAAAGGTCGCTTCTTTTTTTTGGAATGCCGCGTGTTCAGCCCGGACACGCTCGGCGTCTAACTGGAGTCGGGCCCGTTGATCTTCAAGGCGGCGCATCTGGGTGTCGATCTTCACGATATTAGCATCCAATGCAGCTCGAGTTTCCACCGTCGTCCTCATGGACTGAGACAACTGCTCTACCGCAGTCTCAGTCTCAGCCACCTCGCGCTCCCAAAGGCCCACAGTGGCCTGGTATGAAGACTCGATCTCGGCAATCAGCTTCCCCTTCTCCGCATCTATCAGGACGGAGAGGTCGTTTCGCTGGATGCGCTGAAGTTCCGTAAGTCGCTCATCCAGCACGATCATCGAAGCCTCCAGAATTTCGGCCATATGGTCGTGGCCTTGGTGAATGCGGATCAGCTCGATACAGGGCATTGCCAAAGTTCTTGCCGTTGCAAAGCTCCCATTGGCATCCATCACAGCAGATACACCCTTCTGCAGCATTTTGTATACCCCCTCGACGAGGAATTTCATATACTCGTCTGCATCCGCCAGGACCTGCGACGTCATAGCAGGAGTTGGAGGAGCTACAGCAGTTTGCGGACCGAAAGAAGATCCGCCAACCTCAACCTGCGAGGCTTGAACCTCAGTATCGATGAGCTCTTCATCAACGGGGGCTGGACTGCTAGCCCGAGGAGCCGAAGGAACAGAGGAAGCCCGCGCAGGCGTCGAAATAGTACCCCAAGTAGGAGGGGCAACAGAGGGTTCCACACCCTCGCCCTTCTCAAGCCCGGAGGAACCACCGACGTCAACGGCCACCTCTTCTACCCCAACGTCCTATCGACAACTGGTACTTCCCTTGGCAGAATGGAGAAATTATCACTCGTCTCTTGACCCGCCTCAGCGGTTGTGACCGGCAGACGGATCTCGTCATCAAGTCCCTCCACTGGGACAGAATCTGTCGCTACCTCCTGATCGGTAGCCGCCTCAACTACCACGGTTGAAGCCAGGGTAGGACTCGGCAATGATCCAGCCGACCTCCCCTCATCATGATAAGGAGGGGAATCAACCCTCTCCTCTGCCTCAACCATATCTGTTGCCCCCGCAGTAGACTCTTGCGGATCCGCGGCAACGTCATCCAAGGCCGACGCTGTGGCCTTCATCTTCTCGGAAGCTGCTGCATCCTCAGCTTCCCGTCTGACATAATCCGGAGAGGCTGGAATCTCTACAGCAACACCCTCGGTATTCTCCTCCATGGGAGATATCATAGTAGGTGGAATACGCATGTCAGACGAGCCCACCATCTCCTTTGGCCTGCTCCCACCAAATTTTGGAGTGCGAGGCTTTCTTATCAGCGGCTCCTACACAACAAGGGGAAAAGCATGATTACATAAGGAGCTGAACTGGAAATCAAACCTTACAGGACATCTTACCTCTGCAGATGCGGAGTCCGAGGACACCGTCGGTGACGACGCCCTCTTCTGCTTTATCGATACAGGAGAGTCGACTTTTGTATCTGCACCCCTTTTCGTTTGATCAATCGAGGGTCTTCCCTGACCCCCGGTAGATACGGCGGGGGCGCCTCGACCCAACTCGGGCGGACGGTACGACCGAGCCTTCGCCAAAGTGTCTGCACCCGCCGCTAAATGGGTGCCTGCAATAAAACTGTTCTCCCTATCATATCCGGTGGGCGGAGCAGCCATAGCACAGTAAAATCTGGCGGCTGAATAGAGAATCGGCGGCCGCGGATTCTGGACGAGGAGCGTAAAGCGGGCTCCAGTACATCCGGCATTATAGTAATGCCAAGCTCGTACACCATCCAGCAAACTTCCAGCGTACCCTAAGGTAATACTGGGATTATCCAACATCAATTGGGCGTACCCGAATTGCCTCGCAAAGTGGCTCGGCAGATACGGTTCCAGGTAACACTGGTTCCTGTTCCGATATACTAAATGGGACAGCCGGATACTTTACAGCCAGCGGAATCCCCATGGAGACAGAGTGGTGGCATCCTCACCCGAGTCCACCAGATCTTCGTTGGCCTCAAAATCGGAGAAGACAGGACCAACTTTGGCGACCTCCCATCCCTGAAGATGGGATAAAACTTTCCTGCAAACGGGGACACCGGTGTGCGACCAATTCCTCCGGTAGAAAAGCCGGAGGAACGCATCTCCGGACCTGTGGTCTTCTTCAGAACCCGGGCTCATCACATTGGGATGGTGTAAAATTAACCACCCCATCAAATAATGAAACGGCAGCTCGACACGCGGGAAGTTGTTATTTTTGCCCCGCTCGTGAACGACATCTCCCGCAAACTCTCGAAGACCCCACAACAGGTTACACACCATTGCGGGGAGTAAAGCTAAAGGACGGCCGAAGGCCAACTTCACGGCCGGCAGAATTAAGTTCCGAGTCACCCTCTCTACAGAGCCAGACCCGCCTGAAAAGACGTGGTCCCGGAGCCAAATCATAAGATACACGACTAATACTGCTTTTGGCGACATCCGATAGGTGAGATGCCAAAAACAGCTATAGGAGCATTCATCCGACTGCTGGTCCTCGTTCTCCAAGGGATTCTTCTCGCCCAACCTGCTCATTTCAGAAAGCACCTCGTTGCGAGAAAGTTCCGGTAGAGTAGAAAAATGGAAAGGATCCTCTTTGTCCTGCCTAAAGATGTGATCTCTCCAAGCAGTCACATGAGGCTGCGTCCCGCCCCTATCCTTCTTCTGCATATAGTAGTGATGACTAGCTACTTCTTTGAAGACAGCCATCACCTCATCAGCTTTGTCTCCCAAGACCTGGAATTCTTCATTGGTCGGGAAGTATTCCTCGTAAGGTTCCGATCCCCAGGGGAGTTTTGATACCTCGTACATCTCATGAAGCGCGAGCCCTAGCTCCCCGACTGGAGTGAAGAAGGTCCCCGTATGGGTATCAAACATCTCCAAAAGTGCAAGGAACATGTGCCTGTTAATCTCTACACCTGCCTGAGTGGCACGGACTGCGGCGGTCAGCCCAATCTCTTGGAGCTCAGTCTGAAACCGCGACAGGATCTAGTGTGTCAGTTTGTCCCATTTTGAAACATAATGGCACCAACCCTCTACCCGAAATTCTCCCTTGGGGTATGATTGTTCCATCAACAACATGCGACGAGCAAAAGTCGAAGCACCCAAGGCAAAAGTATTGACGGGAACATCGCTATAAATACTCCCAGGACGAAGAGTCCGCCAGGTGTAAGAGGTACCAGCTCGCGAGGCGACCAGAGTATCCCTCTGATCAGAAGAAGAATCAATTCTGATGACGCCTGTTACCGCTCCTCCTTGAGATGGAGTAATGTCCCAGGACATTCTCCTTTTAGAAGCAAGCCGACAGAAAGTAACAAAGGCCATTGACGTTCAAGCTGCCTGACGGTCATATGCACGCCCCTGGCTGTAAAGAACCAGTCTTCTTTGACCTTCAGCACCTGGGCTTCAGTAGAAGAAAGGCGGTCCCCGAACAAGAACTCGGGCTTTAAGAAGGTCACTTTATCGGAAGTGGCGGATTTCAGAACGCCACGTTCCATCATCCGTTTAAGGAACCCGTGATGTTGTTCCCGAATTTGAATCATTCTTTCGGGATGCTGATCCAACATAATAGCCGCTTGAGCAGGGTTTATCACCTCTTCATCATAATCTACTCCTATCTGACAGAATGCAGCGTCCAGGAGCACTTCGTTCAAGAGTGGGATAGTCATCGACACTGACACAAAAAAAAATGCAAAGATGTTAGAAACAACACAAAGATCAGAGCTTCATGCTCGTCAGATGCGCGTATTAAGCGCATCTGAAAAAGGAGCCTCAGCGCATCATCAGGGTATAAACCCATGCACGTTAGCGGTAGAGCCTCGGCGCATCGTCAGGGCGTGAGCCCATGCGCGTCAGCAATGGCTTCGGCGCATCATCAGGGTGTAAAACCCATGCGCGTCAGCAATTAAAGCCACAGTGCATGATAAAGGCCTGAGCCTATGCACGTCGGCGGGAAAGTTTTCCACATCGATAGGAGACAATAAAGCTCACCGACTACCGCCGGCCGAACTTCGACAGGCGGGCGAGGAATGTCACTCACGACAGCCTCTACCGGCTCCTTCTCCTTCCCCTTTCCTTTGCCGGCACCGCCACGAGGAGTCTTGGGAGCCATTCTAACAGAGAGAAAGAAGTTAGGGTTTTGAAGAAAGAACTCTAAAGGAGGCAAAGGCACAGAGTAGAAGAACTCTCTCTCTCTCTCCACCTCTCACCTATTTATAGGCCGTGGTCGTACGCGTGAACCGATGACGAGTGATCTCAGCCGTCGCCTCGGGTCTTGTGAAGATAGCAGCAGATAAAACCAAAAGATCATCATTAATCTTTTCGGTTACCGAGGCATTATCAAATTCATTAATTGAGAAGAGCATGCGGCTGAACGGGCATGCGCCCCAACAGTCATGCGCCCTGATCGCCATGCTTCTTATTCAAAGTATTCCAAAACTTATTCAAAAGTTTTGAAAACTTTGAAGGGGGTCTTGTAGAAGCATGGAATTTCACAACCAGAAAGACCATGCGCCAGACACTACATGCGCCAGGACTCGCACAGAACACTTCACAGCAAAGTCAATAACCATAGACATTTGAAGAAGAACTTTTTTATTTATATATAAAAGTCTATTACATGTCTAGAAAAGGTTGTACAAAGGAGAATTTCTACAAAGGAAAGATCCTAAGTCTACAGCCAGCGGCCACCATGCGCCTCCAGATAGGTGCAGCAGTCATCATGCGCTGCCAGTCACCATGCGCTGCCAGTTAGGCGCAGCAGATGTCATGCGCCTCCAACCAGGCGCATCCCGCCATCTCTTCAGCAGCTCAGTTATGTGCATCCCTTCAGCAGCCCAGTTATGTGCCGCTCTTCCAACCAGGCTCACCTGGCCGAGCAGGGGTGTGTCGCTCTTCCAGCCAGGCTCACCTGATAAATGCTTCGATACACAAAGCATTTAACCCTCTGGCTGGAACCAAGGAAGAGAAGAGCACTGCAAATCTATGGCCAGGAGAGGCTTCGAAAGAGCCTCCAAAGGTCAAGGAAGACCGTGATCGAAATCGCGGCGAAAGGAGCAGCTTTCAACACAATCAGAGTGGGCAGCACCCACTTTGAAGGAAGAGAGAGCCTAGCACCGCCACTCCGATCTACGGCTTTTTCGGAACAACGGAGACGAGGCCCGAGTATCCCTATCTTTGGATGCAACAGGCACCTTCCGCCTGCCTCAGAAGCCCTCGACTCCGTCTTTTGGATGTAACAGTCACCTTCAAGAGCATCAACGACGACATTGCGTCTCATCTTCACCCTCGGGAACACTTCGTCAACAGAATGCACCCGAAAACCCAAGTTCATGTTGGAGATACGTGAGGGAATAAGAAGCAAACCTTCTCTCCATGCCACTATTTATAGGCCGGGCAGATCAAACCTACGCGCCAAGTGGATGGCTCTCCGAATTCCGTGCAATGAACTCACATTAAATGGATGAACCGGATGCCTCGACTTCAGCCAAGCGGCTATTAAAAGCACTCGAGAAGCGAAACAGCGGCATCATCAAAGACGTGTCGGATGCGCCGGCTGGTCAGCGCATCACACCTCTCAAACAGATGCGCCCTGTACCGAGCGCATCAAAGGGGATGCGCCCCCATACGCCTAGTGGAACGTCAACCGACGTGCCCACTCAGCTGTCCATCGAATGTCACCAACATTAAATGCTGAACTGACAGAGTTGGCAGCACGCCTTCCCAAGTCTGAACGGCTGACAGCTTTTTGCAGAAAACGAAGCGTCCACAACGTCAGTATCATCATGACTCTATCCCGACGGCTACTGCCACATGGCCACTCGACCACCCGCATATGCCTCCGCGGCCATGCGCCCAAACCTGTATGCGCCTCGAAAGCCATACGCCTCAGACCCTTCACTGATCCCTAAAGACAGAAGAAGAGTCTCCAGTTGAAGCATTGCATGCGCCTCAAAAGCCATGTGCCCCAGACTGATCTCTGATCCCGAAAGACAGAAGGAAAGTCACTCGCATGCGCCTCAAAAGCCATGTGCCCAGAACGACTCGTGACTCCTAAAGGTCACGAGCCAAAATCTCATCATGCGCCCAATCTAAGGCGCATCCCACCAAATCATCCCCCACCAAATCAGAGATCTCCGAGCCATGGGTCGACGACACGTGTTCTTTGACTCAACTCATCCAAGATCTCAGCAACAGAAAGATCTTCTCCTCTGCTACGTGCCGGCTCACAACAGCAGTATGAAGAATTCAACCCTGCGAGTAGGGCGCATCATCCATGCGCCTCCATCAGCAATCTCTACGTGGCGTCCCTACGCACCGGCGCATCCTATATGTGCGCATGAGCAGTCAACCTGTCCAGCTATAAATGGAGGAATCATCCCCTCCTTACAGGGACACAGAGACATACATACGAACAATCCAGACAGAGATCATCAGAGAGGCAGATACAGACACTCAACGTCTTCCTCCTCTCAGCCAGCTCCAGCACCCAGAGCAATCTACACCTTCAGAGAACCGATAACCGTCGTCAGCCCGTCAACGGAGTCAACGCATTACCACTCACTCCATTGGCACTTAGGACCCAGATTAAACAAAAGTGTACTCCTAGGACTACATCTAAGTCCTATATTATAACACTGTTCTGTTTGTATTAAGATTTGCAATCAAACGATTTTAATGGCAAACAGAGTCCTATTCGATTTGGGTGCGACGCATAGCTTTATATCTGCTGATTATGCGAAAGAAAATAAAATAACCATGCAATCACTAGATATAAATATTAGCGTTAGCACTCCGTCGGGAGTCGATATGCCTGTAAACTTTATTTGTAGGGATGGCCGTATTTGCGTCGGAGGAAGATATCTATCCTTGGATGCCGTCGTGCTAGACATCAAAGATTACGACATAATTCTGGGCATGGATTGGTTGGGCGCTTGTCGTGCAACGATCGAGTGCGCGGAGAAGAGAGTGGTGTTTCGTCTTCATGGCGAGGCAGAGTTCTCATATTCGTGCGGTACGGCCTCGAAGACGGCGATGATGGTATCGGTAATCTCGGCAAGGCGTATGCTGCGTTCCGGCTGCGTGGGATACTTGGCATCAGTTCGAGACACGCGGACGGATAATACAAACACAATGCAGACTGATGTTGTGGCAGACTTTCCTGACATTTTTCCTGACGAGATGTCCGGGATGCCGCCGGATCGAGAAATTGAATTCAGCATCGACACCTTTCCGGATACACGGCCGATATCAAAGGCGCCTTACCGAATGGCTCCAGCAGAACTGAAGGAGCTGAAGGTGCAATTACAAGAGTTGCTAGACCGCGGATTTATTCGCCCTAGTGTCTCTCCGTGGGGAGCTCCCGTACTGTTCGTGAAGAAGAAGGATGGGTCGTTGCGGCTATGCATCGACTATCGGGAACTCAACAAGGCGACCGTGCGAAACAAATATCCTTTGTCGCGAATCGACGACTTGTTTGACCAACTGCAAGGCGCGGCAATATTTTCAAAAATTGATCTTCGCTCAGGCTATCATCAATTGAAGATCAAGTCCGGCGACGTATCGAAGTCCGCCTTCCGCACTCGATATGGTCATTACGAATTCCTTGTCATGCCGTTCGGCTTGACGAATGCCCCTGCCGCATTCATGGATCTGATGAACCGAGTCTTCCGACCTCAAATAGATAAATTTGTAGTCGTATTCGACGATATCCTTGTCTACTCAAAGAATCGTGAAGAACATACGGAACATTTGAAGACGGTACTGCAGATTCTGCGTAAAAATAAATTGTACGCCAAGCAGAGTAAGTACGAGTTTTGGATGAGTAGCGTGACATTCCTTGGGCACGTAATCTCTGTCGAAGGTGTCGCGGTGGACCCAAAGAAGATTGATGCGGTGGTGGATTGGAAACGACCTGCCTCGGCTAGCGACATTCGGAGTTTCTTTGGCTTAGCGGGCTACTATCGTAGATTCGTGCGAAGCTTCTCAAAACTAGCGTCGCCTCTGACTCGCCTCACCCAGAAGAGAGTAGTATTTGAATGGAGCGACGACTGTGAATTCAACTTCCAAGAGTTAAAGCAACGGCTCGTCTCAGCTCCAATCCTTGCACTTCCAGACGGTCCCGAAGGCTTTCAGATATTCAGCGATGTATCGGGAACTGGCCTCGGGTGCGTACTCAAGCAGAGAGACAAAGTCATATCCTACGCTTCACGGCAGTTGAAACAGCACAAGAAAAACTACCCGACGCACGACCTAGAATTGGCGACGATCGTCTTTGCGTTAAAGTTATGGCGGCACTACCTCTATGGTGTGGCATGCAGAATCTATACCGATCACAAAAGCCTGAAGTACTTATTTACGCAACGGGAACTCAACCTACGACAGCGACGTTGGCTTGAACTCATAAAAGATTACGAGCTAACGATCGAGTATACACCGGGCAAGGGAAACGTGGTGGCCGATGCACTCAGCAGAATGTTTATGGGAACACTGGCCATAAACAAGGAAATACGGCAAGACCTTGAAGCGATGGGTATCGAACTCGGAATTGAGTATCGACACCTGCACCTAGCTCAACTGAAGTTAGGATCGAGCCTGCTTAGCAAGATAAAGACCGCACAGGAGGACGACTCATTCCTAAAGAACATGCGCAAGCTGATTTCAACGGAAAGGGCGACTGACTTTGCGGAAGACGGAGACGGGACGATGCGACAAAAAGGAAGGCTCTGCGTTCCTGAAACTGCCGAACTCAGAAAAGAAATTCTGACGGAGGCGCACTATGCGAAGTACTCGTTACATCCTGGAAGCACCAAGATGTACAAGGACTTGCGCACGAACTTTTGGTGGCACGGCATGAAGAAAGACGTGGCTACGTTTGTATCGCAATGCATGGCGTGTCAGCAGGTAAAGGCGGAACACCAGAGGCCAGGCGGAGAGCTGCAGAACATCGCCATTCCCGAGTGGAAGTGGGACAATATCTCGATGGATTTCATTGTGGGATTTCCGAAGACGCCGTGGGGGAATGACGCGATTTGGGTCATTGTTGATAGATTGACCAAGTCGGCTCACTTCATCGCAATTAAAGTAGGATAGAGCGTCGATCGGTTAGCGCAAATCTACGTCGATGAGATTGTTCGACTGCACGGGGTACCGGCCTCAATAATTTCGGACAGAGACGGGCGATTCCTATCGCGTTTCTGGACGAGCCTCCAAGCGGCGATGGGGACCAAACTGAACTTTAGTTTGGCGTACCATCCCCAAACAGACGGTCAGACGGAGAGGGTCAACCAGATCTTAGAAGATATGTTGCGTCTGTGTGCGATCGACCTAAAGACTAGTTGGGATACGCATTTGTCGCTTGCGGAGTTTGCGTATAACAACAGTTACTCAGTCGAGCCTTCAGATGGCTCCATACGAAGCGCTCTATGGGAGGAAGTGTCGTTCGCCGATATGCTGGAATGAAGTCGGAGAGCGACAAGTGCTTGGACCAGAACTGGTGGAGCAGGCCGTCGAAAAGGTCCGCTTGATTCGAGATAGACTCCGTATCGCGCAAAGTCGACAAAAGAGCTACGCAGATCTTCGTCGACGACCGCTAGAGTTCTTGGCCGGGGACCATGTGTTTCTGAAAGTAACGCCCATGCACGGAGTGATGCGGTTCGGCGTTAAAGGCAAATTGAGCCCGAGATTTGTAGGCCCCTTCGAGATCATTGAGCGAGTTGCGACGGTTGCTTATCGGATCGCACTACCTCCTGCCTTAGCTGATGTGCACGATGTTTTCCATGTTTCACAACTTTGAAAATACGTGCACGATCCAAGTCATGTGGTTAGCTTCGATCAGTTGGAGCTACGTACTGACTTGTCTTACTCGGAGGAGCCTATTCAAATTTTGGACCGCAAGGAAAAAGTGCTACGCAATCGGTCGATGTCCTTGGTCCGCGTGCTTTGGCGGAACCATTCAGTCGAGGAGTCGATGTGGGAGATGGAGGCGGAGATGAAAGAGAAATACCCTGCATTGTTCTTCTAAGTTAAGGTCAGACCCTTGTTCTTAAGTTTCGGGACGAAACTTTTTCTTAGTGGTATATTATGTAGTGCCCCGCTTTCGATAGGCGGCGGAACTTCATAATATGCTAGCGCCGAGTCAGATCGGCCGGGAACTTAGATGGCCATCTGACTCGATCGCTAAGCTTGGTAAACGATAACGCCTTGCGGCATCGATTCAATTCGATTTGGACGGAAGATACGAGAATCGATCCAACTAATGGAACGACTTCTGTTGGAACAAGTCCTAGATGCAGCGGGCTGCGTCTCGGCGAGTGAGCTCTCTATAAGAGTCCCTTCGACGGGACCGGACCGCTGTATGGTTTTCTTGGATCTTTTGCCGCTGGGCTTGATGAAGTGCTTTCGCGTCGTTTTCATGGATGCAATTACAATTTCGATGCATGGGGAAAAGAAGGAATTCTAACAAAGCGTTGGTGCCATTGCAGGAGCTCGCATAACTAAGAATTGACGTTGTATAGCGCTTGGACGATCGGCACAAAGCAAAGTAATCGGTGGGTGATTCAGCCTTCTTTTCTATTCTGTCCCGCAAACTTATTCCTTGCTTCGAATCCATTCAAATCGAACGATGCCAAGTTAATTGCATGCCAATCCACTAAGTCAAGAACTCGGAAAAAATATATCGATTTTGAGTAATCTACTCGGAAAAATACAAGTTTCTCACATAACTGGAAAAGTTTAAGGCTCTAGTAAAAAGATAGACTATTTCATCTGCTGCAAAATATTATGAAACGTCGATCATGGGTTATGATGCCTCGGACAATTTGGTGCCCACGGGATGCTAAATCGGTGTACGGCTTTGGAGAAAATGAATCGTTGCATAAGTTGCGAGAAATGATAATGTCGTTCGATACTATCCGCGCTATACAAAACTGTTCGCATATATGAAACTATTCGTACATAGGCATGGTCATGGACAGCTTGTGCACAAGTTCGTTTTCCTCGAAACGGTATTCGGGGCATCGGAACCGATTCGTCCTAGGGAGAAAAATTCATCGTGCTTCGGCGCGAGGCATGCGGGACCTTCAGTAAGGCTTGCAACCTAGGCTGAAAGGGTAGCGTCGCATGCCAACTTCGATTAAGTTCCTAGTGGTGCGTAGCACCAATGACCGCATATAAGATAGTTGCATGCTCACCTATTGTCTTATGCAGGGTAAATATTATTACTGTTTTCATGCAGGGACGAGCTCGGCCGTGGTAAAAAATATGAAAACTGCGATGTTATACTGTATGCTTTATTACTCAAAGACGGCTATCGAATATGAACTGAATTCATTTAGTTCTAATAGAAAGACAACTCTAAAGCATGCCTACCCTAACAATCAGAGTCGGTTTAGACGAGTTGGTTCGTCTCGTCCACTTAGCAAGTGTGCTAATCCCCTCCCCCAATTTCCCCAGGTGCGGCGGGCGCTCCAACCTAAAACGAAGCTGAAGTGCGGAGAGGCATTTTGAAGCTCTTTCTATGCTGAAGTATTTTGAAGCCAATTCAAGTCGACGGCTTATGTATAAAGGGGCGAATGTATGGGACGGCAAGCGTAGTTCAGGCAACTTGTCGAATGTATTTTCTTTCCGTTTTCAATCAATGTAGCCGCAACGGCATCCAATGTAAATTACGACTTGCACTTCGTTGCTATGAATGAAAAGCATTTCTATCTTCCTATACTGCGTCTTATATTCTGATGTGATTTGTGAAGTTTCGACTTGGCGTATTAATATCAAAATCAAAAGATAACCGTTTGAGAACTTGTCATCTTGCCTTGCACGAGCGCAACTCCAGGCTCGTGCGGTATCACGCCTTAGCGAGGACGGTCGAATCGGCAAAATTAACATCGGGGACGAACGTTGCCGACTCGGGGCGTGACAGGTGCTATTTGGTTTTGGACACATTTATGTATTAAAGTATTTTGGATATTTATCTGATCAGATATATGGAAATTCAGTTCATTCTGTTTTTATTATGTTAAAGTATTAATCTCATTAAAATTAAGGAGGACCAGTTGGAAATAAACATGTATTGATCACATTGCGTATAATTTTCATGCTACGCATCCATGATTGATCTATGTCGTTTAGCTATATTGGTATATGTGACCATTGATGGTTTAGTTACGCTATATGTGATGAAGGCCGCTTTGATCCTATGTTGATATGGTTAATGGACGAGATTGTCCGGATATACGCTAAGAATTAAGATAGCAATTTATAAGCTCACTAAGGTTAACACAATTATAAGGTTACATGTGCGGTCCAGTGGAAGATTGTTGGAATTATTTAATAATTAAGGGGCCACACATGTAAAATTAATTGTGTTTAGGCTATCTAAATAATTAAGCCAAATTAAAGTGGTATATTTGGAAATTGGCTTAAGGGTATAATTGTTATGGAATTAATGTGTAGATACCGGAGATAATTCTAATTTGATGATGGGCCAAATTAGAAATGTCAAAACATATAAATATATGTATTCATTAAGGTTATGGTCCCCAACTTATACGGCCACCAAAAGAGAGGTTCTCTTTTTCTCTTATGCATCCCCATCAACAGAAAGAGAGGGACAAAGGATTCGGGTTCTCTTTGTCATTAAGGGTCGTAGCAAGTTGGAAGATCGAACCCCATAAAAGGACGACCGCTTCAAGATCCATCAAGCCTAGCAATGGATTCAGGCACGCTTCCGCAATTTAGTTTATGTTCTTCATCTCATGAATCGACAGGGTACAATAATTTCTAACACCAAATACTAACATCGGACAATTTAGAGACCAATACCCTAATATCAACTATTATGTAGGACCCTATTACTAAATAACCCATTTTTTAATATCCTAATATCTGAGCAATTTTTATTTGATTTGAACTTTGACAACGTTACCGTTGTAAATGGTGGTGGTGTCAATGTCATACTTTCAAGTTTTCTTGCCAAGGAAAAAAGTTTAATTGCAACTTGATACCTTAAACTATTCCAATTTTTTAACTTGATATCCTAAATATATATTTTTGTAACAACTTCATACCCTGAAAAATATTAGGACCAAAATATCCATGTTTAAAACTTGATATCTTGAGAAAAAATGTAACAACTCCGTGATGCCGTCGCTGCCGGCTACGCGAGCGCCGGAGAGAGGGAGACCGGGCGGTGGTGCAACTGGGGGTCGGGAAGGGGGATGGGCCCACATGTCAGTGGATATCTCATTTGCACACCCATAACCAAGTAAGTAGGCATGTGGTGGAGGGCCCACAAGAAAGAAAGAAATGAAGAGGGTGCGGCAGATTAGAGGCAGATTAAATAAGTACCATGCATACATATATTCATTGTGGAACTACGTCACAAACAGTAGCTTCCTCTGATGACTCTGATCATTAGGGACCGAAAAGAAATTTTTGATAAATGGAAGGGTTTTGTTTGTTTCTTTGTCTGTTTCTAACTTTCTATCAACTCCCTATTTCTAAGAGCATCTCCAACCCTCTCAGGACAATGTCTTTTCTGTGTGGCAATATGATATTCATGCAAGACAGTGAAATAAAAATGTGTTTTTCAATACAAAAGTTTGAGAAGACAATAAAATTATATTTTTTTAACTTCGTAAACAACTTTTTCACTTTTTTTTTATATATATATATTTTCTTATTCATAATTGATGATGTGGACATAAAGTCATTGTGAAGTGCATTGTCTAGATCTAGACAACCAACTTCATATTCTCCTTGTCATGTCATTGTCATGTCAACTTCATGTTTTATTCTATATTTATATTGGAGAAGAATTTTTGAAATAAAAACTTATCATTTCTATATGGCAACCACTTTTTCTAAACTCACAATAGGGTTGGAGATGCTCAAACTCAACAACAGTTAAACTTCTCTCATTTCTTCTTACTTTACGACTTTGGAACTGTGCACACACTTAATATGTACTTCACTTACTTACTTTCAACTAGGGGTGAGGATTCGATTTATTCGGTTCAAACCGAACCGAATAACCGAAAATCGAATTGGACCGAAAATCGAATAATCCAAACCGAAACCGAACCGAATTGATCCATAACCGAATCAAACCGAACCGAATTAAATCGGTTCGGTTTTCGGTTTATTCGGTTTATTCAATTTTTCGGTTTATTTGCACTTTTTTTGTTAATATATATAATAACTAAATATACCTAAATTTATTTAGTATATACCTATAGTATATACATATGTATATTCGGTATATACCTATATATATTAATACATGTGTGTGTATATATAGTATACATATATATATAGTAACTAATTTTTCTTATTCGGTTTTCGGTTTTGGATCGAAACCGAAACCCAAAACCGAAACCGAAACCGAATAAGAAAATTTAGTATTTTCAAAACCGAAACTGAACCGAATTTTTTTAAAATCGAACCGAATCTCTTATTCGGTTCGGTTCGATTCGGTTCGGTTTTCGGTCCAAAACCGAATAATGCTCACCCCTACTTTCAACATTCTGAATGAATCGCCAAATAATTACTTGGTTTCCCAGCTTCACTCACTTCCGGAACTCTCTGCTGACTGACATATGGGAGCCCACATAGCTCAGTTCTTCCTCGCAATACTCTGCTACCACTCTTTCATTGTGAAAAATCTAATATTTCCTCTTTCGGTTAGTAGAAACTACAAGTTGTTTGCAAGACAATTTAGAATAGTATAAGATATTTTAAAATAAATTTAGTTTTGAGATGGTGAATATTTATTGTAGTTGAAAGTGTGTAATCATTAGTGATTGATAGTTATGTTAGTGGGAAGGTATGTAATTTATATATTATATTCCTAGTTAATTTAAGCATGGTAGTAGTAATGTACATGTACATTGTACATACAAAAAATATATTTAAAAAATAAATATTAATTTATTATAAAAAATTGTTATTTCTAAGAATTTAACTCAAACAATCAAGAAAACTGCCTCCTACCTTAATCACTTGAGTTAAAATTATTTAGTTATAAATAAATCATATTAGATAGTTAAATACTTAGTTAGATTTTTTTTAAAATAACTAATAAAATATTTAAGGTTGTTGTTTAGTTATTTATTATTATTTATTTTAGTTTATATAAATTGATGATGATATACATACGACTTGAAATGCCTTCAAGCCGCAACACACACACACACACACACACACAAATAAAATTATATATATATAGAGAGATGCATGCGGCCCAAGTGGTCGGGAGTTCGAGCCTCAGTGGAGGCGAGTTCGCCACAAGTACCCATTGCTTCAAAAAAAAAAAAAATATATATATATATATATATATATATATATATATAGAGAGAGAGAGAGAGAGAGAGAGAGAGAGAGAGAGAGAGAGAGAGAGTGTGTTTGGGATATATATATATAGAGAGAGAGAGAGTGAGAGAGAGAGAGAGTGTTTGGGATCAGATTTAAACATATGTGAATTAAATCTCTACATAGAGAGATTTAAAAAAAAAAAAAAAAAAAAAATATATATATATATATATATATATATATATATATATATATATATATATATATATATATATATAAAGAGAGAGAGAGAGAGAGAGAGAGAGTGTTTGGGATCAGATTTAAACATATGTGAATTAAATCTCTATATCAAAAATAGAAACAACAAAACCTCGTTAAAACTTTATTAACCAAGAGAGAGAAAGCACTGCCAAAAAACAAAAACACATGAAAGTTCTATAGAAAAACCTAAAGTTCGTCTATTATGACAAACATACATGTAATGATGTAAATATATTTTTTTCGTAATTAAATAGATAGGTGAGGACATATTTATAATAAAATAAATTTAGGTGATATAATTTTTTTCAATTATAATAGCGTAGATATGTAAAACGGATAAAATTTAGGAATACTTTCTCAGATATAATATAACATATAGATATGTGTTTTCATCAAACGAGTGTAAGATATCAAACTATATATAATGCTAGATTTTTATGAAAATAATATTACATACTTCATAATTTAATAGCTTCATGTCTAGCTAGAGGTGAGCAGTATTCGGTTTTGGAACGAAAATCGAGCTGAACCGAATTAATTCGGTTTTGTTTGATTTGATTATGCATCATTTCGATTTTGTTTCGATTTTGATTATTCGATTTTCGATCCAATTCAATTTTGGATTATTCAGTTCGGTATGAACCGAATTAACCGAATGTTCTTCCCATGTCTAGCGACCGATTCAAACCCAAACCTCTCTCTTTTCTCTAAGATTTTTTTTTTTGCATTTTTTTGGTAGTTCAAAATAAAACTATCCTCCTTTATTTTTAATACAATTTTTTTAAAGAAAACTATAATTGCCAAAAATAATTTTACAAAGTTTACATATTTTTAAAATGAATTATCAAAATTATCTTTAATTTATAAGAAAAATATGGATTTTATTTTTAAAAATCGCAATAAATTTAAAATATTGTAAAAACCTGCTCACAAAAAAAATATAATAATTCAAAGCCTCAAGGAAAGATAAATAAAGTGGAATGTAAGTCTAAAAAAATTAAAAAATGGTATATAAGTACAAATTCATATTAACAAGTGGGATGAAAGTCAAAAAATCCCTAAATTTTACCTAGTCATATTGAATTGAAGTGAAGTAGTATGAAATATCTTCCTAATTAAGATGGTCACACTACAATCCACCTAATGTGGTTGGGTCCACATGTTAGTGAGATGTGACCAACTGTGGCTAACAAGTGGTGGACAAATCACCCTCTCTATGAGTTGGAATTTGGAGTCCTAAGTAAAAAAGAAAATAAAACAGTAATAAATACACTTCAATTTCTTAGTGTACCAATACATAAACAAACTCACTCTTTTCTCATTTATTTTGGGTTTTTCCACTTCTCTCCACCTCTTCATTTTTCTCCTCCAGATCTCTCAGTAAAGAAAACCCTAAACCTCCTCCTCCAAGCTCTCACTACCATCGTCGGAGGATCTGGACCTTCCGGATCGGGTCGCCGGCGGTCCGGTGATCGACGGAGGAGATGTACAAGAACCAGCTGCAGGAGCTCGCGCAGAGGAGCTGCTTCAACCTCCCCTCCTACACCTGCATCAGGGAAGGGCCCGACCACGCGCCGAGGTTCAAGGCCGCCGTCAACTTCAATGGCGAGGTCTTCGAGAGCCCCTCCTTCTGCACCACCCTCCGCCAGGCCGAGCACTCCGCCGCAGAGGTCGCCCTCTCCTCCCTCTCCTGCCGGGGACCCTCCCACTCCCTCGCCGCAAGGATTCTGGTACGAAAAAACTCTTCAATTTCTCCAAAAGACTTCATCTTTTTTTTTTTTTTCTTTTTTTGGGACAAATTTGTTCATTATTATTATTAGTTTTTCCTTCTTCCTGAAATTTGCCTAAAAGTCCTCTTCTTGAAGAGATATTCGTTGCGATTTTCCCCAAATTTGTTCGGAGACAATCTGGAGGAGAGTAGGAGATGGATTTCTATAGTCCTTCTCACATTACTTTTTCTCTTGGTAAATTCTGCTAAATAATCCTTCTACTTAGAGAAATTGTTGCGATTTCCCCTAATTTTACACTTTTTGTTGTCGCTGTTTTTGTCAAATTTGGAATCGATCTGATATTTCTCTGAAATAGAAGCCTTGTATTTGTGGAAATTTCTGATGATAAAATTGTTGATTAATTAAAAAAATGAGGTCTTTTGCCCTATTGACAAATGTAACCTTTCTAGTACGAGTATCGAGAGAGGAGAATCACACCAGTAAATTAGAAAATTATTCGCTTTGCTAATTGACTATTTTTTTTTTCCTACGCATCATTTACTGTAAAACCCTTTTTTTTAACCTGCTAATTTATCACTGGCAGCATCGAAAGTAGTAAAATAGTATAAGTTTGGGCGTGCTTTTTAAAGATCAAATATAAAAAGCTGGTTAGGAAGGAAAGAAAACCCGGACGGCGACGGTGTTCATACGAATGTATACTTTTCCACTTAATTTAATATTAGTAATCTTCTGTTTAGTACTGATTAATTAATTATAGCTACGACTTGCCTGTCGCTTTTACTTCCTTAATTATCGACAGAAGACATGCAAATAGCAGGAGGCAGAAGGGGCATTTTCGTCACTTGGTTGTCGTTAGCGGAGGTAAACGTAGTTATAATATGTTGGTGTGACGCCTTTTAAGGCATGGGCTGAGTTTGCTAACATGCTTCAATTAAAGCCAACTAAATAATAGTTCGACAATGAAGGAAGACAAATGATACCATAGAAATTTCAGACTTTTAAGCCATGTTCCCATTTTTTTTAGAATATACTTTGGACACGATTGAAATTTGGTGATGGTAAGATTCCAAGTCAAAAGTTTTTCGTAGACATTGTCTCGGGGTTGGTGGCCTGACTTGCGCTGCTGATGGTGTGGACGGGGTGAAATTGTTATTATATGCGTGGTGGAAGGCGGAGTCCTGATTGTCTTCCTAGAGGTACAAGTGGATGCGGTCTGATTTTTGTGTACACTGACATAGAAGATCAATTAAGATATTGCTGAAGGTCTAGAATCGAAATACATGTTCCGAGCAGATTAACTTGGTTGAGTTGATTAGGTTTTTATACAGTAGCTATGATTTATTATTGTATGGCCAAATTTGATCTAATCGAGCTCTTGATTAATTCTCAAATCTCAATTTCAAACAGGCTATACACTTCTAGTTTACTCGTGCTCTGTCGTGCTTGACAAGTAATTGGTCCCAAATCAGTTCTTTTACAGGCCCAATCCAAAGTTTGACAATTTAAATATTTGCTAGGATCTGAAATGTAATTGTCGCTGGAAATTGTTGGATTGTCGATTTCATGTAAAGATAGGAGGCAACCAATATTCTTGGAAAATCTTTAAATTGGTCTCACTTTTCCTTGCCGAGATCACCAACTAACAGAGGAATAATCTTGCTTTGTAGAATCTAGACTTTGCTTCATTGTTATCTACGGTAAATGAACTATGGATGCAAATTCCAGTAACTTGTGATTCTCCTCTGATGTTTAGTAATGATTGGAAAATTTGAAGGACGGCAACGCCCATGCAGTTATATCCGCACCAAGCAAGCCTCAAACTGTAGTGGAGATTAGGATATAGGAGGATGTGAGAAAGCTAGACTCCTTGAGGCTTTATACTTGACTTGGTCCAGACTTACAGTTATAAGTTATGAGATAAGAGTAGAAGGGGGTGGATGCTTTCATAAACTAACAAATTTCAATAGTTCTTTAGGTCGAAATTTGTGAATCCAAGGGAGACATGACGTCCTTCAGCAAGTAGAGTTTAGGAGCTATATGCATCCTGATATTCCTCAAAGATGGGGTGTTCCTATCCTCTTATCTTTTTCCATTCCTGTTTGGACACTATATTCCCTCCTTGGAGCCATTTATGCTATTTGCTGGGTACCTGTTTTCTATTATCATGTAGCTCATCAAAGTTGATTTCTCTAGACAGTGTCTGAGATTCTTAATGCAGCTTGACGTAAGTTGGCTATCATTTGCCTTTTGATTAAAGCAATTTGTTATATATAATAAATCCAGGTCTGGGCTACAGAATCCGGGTTGTCTTCCTAAGGTGCAAATGATTGAGTATAGAATGTTGGATATTAGATTGATGCAGAAACCTTTATATTGCCTAAAGGTCTAGAATCTAATTACAAATCCCACTTGGTTAAATTGGAACAGGTTTTTATTTGTTTTTCCTACGATTTGTACACCATGCACTATTTGAGACCCTTAGTTTGCTTCTCAGAACCAATTTTTGCAAACAAGCTTTGCAGTACCTTGTTTACTTATTTACAGTCATTTGTGTTTGTCAGCTTAATAAGTATTTATGTTCAACTGCTAATATCTCTTGTTCGAGGTCGACACCTATTAAAAGTTATAATAGTGTAATCATCATCACCATCCATTTTTGTCCCATCCTAGGGTCAGCTATTTGACTGGTGGTTTCTTGATAGATGTCAATAACAGTAGAACTGAGAACATCAAGCTCTATGATAGGGTATAAACCAAGTAATGTAGTGATTTCTGTTGCTGACATCATGAGAATGTTGTACTCAGGTTCTTTTTTTCACACAAGAAGGAACAAGTGAGCTTTCAGCTTCACCTCAATTAATTTAGCAGAAAACAACCTCAGATGTTTAATGACAATTGATCAGGTATCATACAAGATTTGAGCACAGTTTGTCAAAACTAAAGTTCCTGCAATAAGTTAAGACCATATCCATCAAGCTTGATCATATCAATTCTGGCCAGATCTTCTTTGCTAAACCTTTAGCCCCCCGTCCGATATTTGTTTGGTCCTGATAATACAAGTGTAATGTAAATTGGTGGGAATGTCGCAACCACATCATGGAGATGAAGAGATCCTGGAAAAGCTCTGAATGCCTCTTGTTTTTCCATGCTGGAATGATCAAATTGGGCATTTATACTCTCTTATTGCAGGCCATGGGTTATTGTTATCTATGGTGGATTAAGTTGATGCTGCAAAATATGTGGTTGGAAAATGTTAAGGAAACTCTCACAACTATATCAATATCCATACGCTTTAAATCTTAATTTGATATATCACACACTTGGCATTTTGTGTATGCTTGGCACTTTAAGGAGCTCCAAGGACTCATTAGCGCATCATTCTAAGTATCTACCGTGTACTTCAGTGGTGGCTATGCTGTAATGTCGACTCTTAAATCTTGGTAAGTGAAGTATAGCAGTCTCATCAAACTACAGAATAGTTCAAGATGTTTCATGCTTAAGTTGTATTTCAGTATCGTGTTTTCGGAAGGATCCAGACTTTTCTTGGTGCATTGGAATACTACTATACTAGTGATGTACCCAACTACCATTGTGCTTCACTCTCTAAATTTATGGAATGAGAGAGATCTGTGCAACCTAACATTGAAATTGGATGGTTTCTTTTGTGCATGAGTTGTTGACTGTTCTAACTGCCAACCTTTTCTGGAAAAACATCTGTGGGAAATTTTAGACCAATTATTTTTATGAATTTCCCTAAACCTGAAGCATTTAATAATAATACTAATAATAATTTTGTAACAGCAGCAGCAGAAGCAGCTACTAGAAAAACAGTAATGATAATGTGATTTTTATAGTATTCTAGTTTGTAATGCATGCTTAAGTTTACTCTTCCCAATTGATAAACTCCTTTTGATTCAATAACATTAATGTCCCCTGTATATTCTTATCCCTATTTATAAAAGTACATTGATTGTTAACATTCATGGCCCTTCTCTTCCTAGCTTATATGAAGCATGGTGCATCAAGTGCAGCCAACACAGTGAGACATGATGGTCTTGCTGCCTGCATCAATGTCATAGTAGATTGCTTTGTGCATATAACATTTCCCATTTATGCATAGGGTCACAATTCATCTCTATATCACATATTACACAACTATTTTTTCGTATGTTCACGCTTTTCACTTGTTTTGCTATGGATGAATTTAAAAACTTATATTATCATTCAAAAGAAATATATGCCAAGTACTGGATATTTCTTTCTAGATCATACAACTGCCATGATTCTGTGAGCTATTCTTATATGTTAACACAAAATATTTTCTTCATAATTCATTTCTGTAACATATAGCGCAGACAGGCTATCAGCTTTTGCGGCATAGTTAAGGTCATCTCTCTACTGTTACCTGCCTATGTTTGCACTTTTTTTGTCTTTGGATGAATTTTAAAAGTTTGAAATTATCTTCTCATTCAGAAGAAATATATAGAAGTGTTGGGATTTTTATAGAGCAGAAATTCCCATGACTGCGTGAGCTACTGTCACATTTTATGTTACTCCTGACCGAGTTCATGTCGTTCAAAAGTTATGGTTATTATGTTAAAGTTGAAAATGGAAATACTTTAGACTAATTAAGAGATATTTGGTCTTAAACCTTTCAGGAAAAATAAACTAGTCGAAATAAATGATTAAACTATAATGTGTTGGTGTATGTTTTATTTATTTATTGAGGAACGCATCGTAACTGATAGCATGAACTATATATTAGTACATTATAATTGTGTTATGAATTACATGATTAATTAATATTGAACTGTGTTTCCAAATTTTTCTTAGGATTTCAGTTGATTGAAACTGTCCAAAGATTAATTTGTTGATGAAAGATGAATTATTATGTGTGTTTTGCTGAGTACACCAATTGTATCACTTGCTTGTTTAGAAAGTCAAGTGTGTGCAATACACAACATAACCGTGTTTTGTTGGCAATCTGAACTGTTGTCTCTTAATATTTTGTTTGGGACCTTCCAGATTCGGATAAAAATGATCTCCTCTTCTAGCTTTGGATCAAATCTATGATTGAAATCAAGTGCTGGCTTTCTTGTAGGCATTTATGTGTTATCAAGTAATTTCAAGTCTAAAATTAGCTTTCGTACTTCAGGATTGTCCAAACTGTGACTAAATTTATAAATCCTTGCTTGTAATCCCATATAGGGCCATGTACACTGATGCTTACTGATTATGTATGGTCTTTAATACAAGTAGAGGTTTCATATCTGTGTTTAGTAGTTGCAATAATTTCTTCTCTGCAACAGGATGAAACAGGGGTATACAAGAACCTCTTGCAGGAGATTTCCCAGAGAGTAGGAGCGCCATTGCCATCTTACACGACCTTCCGTTCTGGACTAGGGCACCTACCTGTCTTCACGTGCACCGTGGAGCTTGCTGGGATCACATTCACAGGAGAACCAGCTAAGAATAAGAAACAAGCCGAGAAGAATGCTGCCATGGCAGCATGGTCTTCATTGAAACAATGTGAGTTTGTACTTCATAATATTCTTTACAGCCATTATTCTGCTAGTAAAACTGAGAACCGTGGAATGAATCATCGAGTTAATGTGCATAATTGCAAGGAAATTGACACTTCCACCACATTGATTTTTTTTACATGAAACTACTCTTCAAAGCGTTAAATCTGAAAATAATAGGATATGATCTAAAGCATATGTTTCTTGTTTATCTGTGGATCAAGTTTTTCATCATGGTTATTTTTCAGCTAGACTCTAATAGTTTTGGGGTAATTCATGTTCAGAACCCATGCATTACTATGTGAATGACAAATTTAGATTGTAAAAGACTAGATTCTACCTCCTATGGATTATATGAGGAGACTCTTAACGATCGTCATGATAACCTGAGTGACTCAAAAAACCTATTGAATATGTTTTCTCTGTGCATCATACAAGTCATCGAGGAATTATTTTGAAGCTCTAGATGTTTCTCGTGCAAGGAGCTTTGTATGTGCGAGTGTTTTCTGTAATTTATATAGGTATTATATCTTAAATTCAGATTCTATAACAAGCTCCCAGCTTTTTGCTATTATTGACTAGGCTACGAATTAAGCACCAAATATTGGACAGTATCTTGCAGCTACCTACAATTGTCATTTATCCTTGTATGAGATCCTCTTATTTAGATGCTGCATTCAGTGCCAGACCCTGTATGGGAGCATGATCATTATGGTTTGGGTGGAGTAGATCATTCATTCGTTCTGTTGCCAATCATCTAGAACTGCCTTTTACACTGCTTTCCCAGATTATAGGTTATCAACGCTCACCAATGAACTCCTTCAGAGTTTATTGATGGAGTCCTCTGATGCCCCCTTGTAAGTTATTGTTAGGTATTGCATAATCTTACCTCTTCATCTAGGCTTTATAGTCTTGGGGAACTTACAGTTTGCTCCTTGATTGCATGAGCTTAAACTGCATAGCAAAACATAAGTCTACCTACCAGCCAATTGCCCGTCTAGGTCAATTGGCATTGTCCTCTCATGCTCAATACTAATCTATACTAGGAATTGGGACCAACTTGAGGGTTGATTTCAGGCCAATAGCTGGGTATGAAAAATTTATCACTTCTTTTTTGGAGATTTCTTGTGCTTCATAGCTGACCCCATTTAATGGGAGAAGGCTTGCATGATGATGACAATATGGTTTTAAGGAATACTAATTGCATGTAAAATACCGCTTTTTCCCTCCAATGTACCAGTGGCTCGACAAGCAGCAAGATCATCAACAGAGCCGGAGAACAATGATGAACAAGAGCAGATCACGATAGCCAGAGCCCTTCTCAACTACCGCCTCAAGGAGAAGATGGCTATGGCAAATAACCCAAATGCCTCCCCATTTCCAAAGAAGTTCCCAATCCCACCTGAAAGAAAGCTGTCGTCATCATTGCAACACCCCCAACAGGCCGGGTCAAAGATTCTCCCTCTAATTCGTCAATCTACTCAACGATCAAGGCCTTCTTCACCTTCTTCTGCTGAGGGGTCCTCCTCACAACCCTTCATGTCCCAGAAATTCCCAGCTGCTGGAGCTGCCCCTTATGTACCGGTCTGTCGATCACACTATGGAGCACATTATCATGGTATGGCGCCACCAGTGACAATAAGGACAGCAGTGCCAGTCTTTTCAGCCCCACCCCTTCCTCCGCCTTCTAGGCACCATCAGCTTCCTCCAGTTATGGGTCCTGCACCGATTAGAATGGCATCACCAGTTAGAATAAGACAAGCTGTGCCAGTGTTTGCTGCTCCAACGCAATCGGCAGCAGCAATTTCAATGCCGGTGGTGCCCCCAGTTCAGGTGAAAGAATCACCATCTCCACCCATCATGGTCGGCACGCTGATACCACCACCTGCAAAAATGGAAGAGAAATTGGAAAGTGAAGCTGTCTTCAGGCCAGTGACTTCAGCTGCTCGGAAAGAGGAGACATTCGAAAGTGAAGTAAAGGATCTGGAAGAGTCTGCAGCAATAGAGAGATTGAAGAAGCTGCAGATCTGATGAGATATTGGAGAAAACATTCTGCCCCTTTTTTTGTTATCTTGGCAGTCGGACGCCCTCTTCAGTTTGTTTCTGGTTTTATTGTCCATTTTGTGTAATGTTGGACTATTGCTGTACTAGGATGGTGTTAGTTATATAGATGGCAAGCCGGGTCGGTGGTGAGGTGGCTGTTCACATGATGACAGAATCACCATATACATATAATTTGCTATTAGGCTTCCAATCCTTACAGTCAGGAAAGCATGTTCTCAATCCCTAGTCAGGACATGTTCATATAATTTGCTATTAGGCTGCCAATTCTTACAGTCAGGAAAGCATGTTCTCAATCCTTAGTGGTAAGAATGTTCTTTGTGAACATGAGTAGGAGTTATTATTATATAGTTGCTATTGATAGATTGCAGTGACTAAAGTTTTTTCTTCACGGCTTTTTCTAGGATGATAATCTTTGCTCTTATCAAAAATGGCATGGCATAACATGATTAATTGTGGTAGCATATACTTGTCAAGCTTGGAATGATAATTTTTGTAGCATATACTATCATGAATCAATATACTAGTCAAGCTTGGAATGATAATTTTTGTTCACGTTCACTCGATTCTTTTCTCATATGATCATGTCATCCAATCATAGACAATGGGTAGCAAGAGGGGTTACCATTTAGCAGAACACCAAGAATCCAAGAGTTTTTTGTTCAGCTGCAGATTATTCACAAATGATTTTTTTTCCATTTTAGTAGGTAACCCTCGAACCCAAAGTGCTACAAACAGAAGCCGCAAAATACATTCCAGAAACAACATACATGTTCTAACTTTGATCGAATGACCATTTTGAAATAACTTAATTACAAAACTGGGCAGTGTTCAGACCCACTTCAAATAAATGACCAATTAATGAAACAGAAGGCCAGGCAGTGAAGGTCGTTATCTTCACCCAGGACTTTCCAGGCAACAGCCTGTTCATACGAAACCTGACGCCCCATCCCAGACAAGCAAACACCTGCCGGCAAGTATAAATAGCCCTGACAAAATTACATTAACATTGTTAAAACATACACCGAAAACATAACACTTGTGAACACGTAAACTTATTTCAGAAAGCCCCAAAAAGAATAGAGATCAGGATTTGATATCTGCCCAATGGATTGTGCGGGGCATGGTGACAATATAATCTGGAATGCATTAAGGTATTAAAAATGCTTTTTAGTGTGGGAGATCGTGACAGTCTAATCTGGCACTTGTCCTTCAAGGTAATACACTGGACGAGCCATGGTTTCGCTTGAGCACTTTTAAAAGTTCTAGTAGTTGGAACATTTTCTAATCCACCCACAATGGACGACTCTTTAGCCCAACCTCTCCTTTTTTCTCCACCCTATGTATTCTTATCTTGAGCAACGAATTAACTATCCCCAGCCGACCAACCAATAGGCATTGTTATCGTAAATGAAAGCTACACCTACGCAAACTAATCTATGACCCCACCACCACCACCACCACCACCAGGTACCGTATGCAGGATTAATGCATGCGTATGGGATAAATAGATAGAACGTTATAAATAAAAACTTGATCACGACTCGCGGGAGCCTCAACCTTGACAATTAGCTCAAGTTTCCATGGGGTTCTAACTAAACCAATCATTTAACCAAGTCCACATCTTTTGTCATCTTCTTTTAATCGTCTAATTAACTCACTATCTGAGTTACTTGTACCATTTTAGCTCAAGTTTCCATGGATCATTAAAAATAATATCAAATCAATATCATGATAAACAAATCCCTACCGACTTTGCAGGGACATTTACTTATCCATCCTGATTTGCCAACTCAAATCAACGTACCACGAGAACTATGTTCCTATTCCTCCTGATATCCCACATGATAACAGCATTTACCAGGAGCAAGTCACCTACTGATTTAATTGTGGCACTTACTCAGCCCTCCTGATTTTTCCATATTGAAGCTAAAAGAACATGTATAAAAACAATTCATCCTATAAATACCAGTGAAAAAAACTTTACCTGTTCCATTAACTTAGCAGATTCAGAGTACAGAACCTTGCGTCCAGAGTCATCGAAGATCCTTTCCAGGCTAATGTCTTGTAAAGCCACCAGTGTTGTCTCTAACATGTCAAGCCCGGCCTGGTTGGCAAAAGTAAAAACTGTTGGCATCTGCAAAAATGAGTGCCACTATCAGAAGAAAAACTTTCATTGGATAGCCTTTGGATTATTCAACACAAAAAATGACAGTAAAGAATAATACAGATTGCAATATACCTTCATGGAGCAGCATAATATGGCATCCTGGTGCTGCCAGAGCATTTTCAGTAATGGCTCCCCAACTTCCCCATTAGATCTTAGCAAGTTGATACCAAAGTGATAACTGCAACCATTGGACAAGATTTATTTTCCAAGTCCGTGTGACTGTAGAAAATAATGCACTATTACAGAATACAGTAACAGGTCACACATACTATAAAGTATTATCTGAATAGATAACCATGGTCTTTTACTTCTCGTCTTACTCTAGAAGATGCAAAATATATAGTAGAATGTCATATCGGGTGCTATTGACCCATCTTGAATTCTCGAAACATATTAAAATTACTTATAGACATGTAGGTTCGAGGAACTTGCTTGTAGCTATGGCAAATCCACCGAGAAAGAGTAACAGCTTCTGGAGTGCCTGCAAGAAGTTTGTCGCCTACATTTGATGCAAGACGGGATGGAGATATCGCCATGGCAACCCGCTGAACAGATGAGACAATTGTCCGAACATACTGCTGTGCCATTGCAGCAACACTTTCCTGTAGATGAACTTCGTAGGGAAATTGAAAGGCAATTGTAAGTACGGAACGCAAGCTGCAATCACTTGGAGATGTCTCTCCGCAGTTCTGGTTTGTGGCACAGCCTACTTCCAGACTTGATGCCAAATCCAGCGTGCGATTGGAATTTAAGCCATCCTGCATTAAATGGATGTAAAACCTCTGTATTTTAACATGAAGAAAAACGCTCAAACAACTGTGTAAAATAAAATTATGGAGTCTCCTAGCTGTCTTGCAACTGTAAAGTAGACTTGAGGTCTTGTCAAGTGTGAAAAACGGAGACCTCTCAAGTCAATCAAGTCCACTGAGAACCATTGGATAAAACAAATGTCATCTTCCAGATGATGTTACGCTGATTACTAAATAGCTTTAATAAATCGTTATCCCATTAACTGCTGCAGAAATTCAATTGCCTATAGGAAGTGTCAGACGTGCAATTTACTTGTAACATTATTTTTCTATTTTGAGAAGTACTTTGGCTTAGGAAGCACATATAACAGTATCTTCTACCCAGATATCAAACCTGTGAAGGAAAATTAAGCACAAAAGATATGATCTCCTTATGGGGTACAAAATATTGCTCGTTGTTAGTAACTCTAGTAACCTAGAGATCATGACTACAGCTTAGGATAAAATTAGAAGCTGCAAAAATGTTTCGGTGGGGACCGAGGAGCCAACTGTTCATAGAGAAAAGCACATTTTATTGGCTTATACTACAAGTAAAGCTGCATTTCACAACTACATTTATTTGTTGACTAAATCATAGCTGATTAACTTAACAAGTTATTGGCATTGCTCAAAGCTGCAAACATTTAGTTCAGTGAGAATCCAGCTGTTCCTACAGAAATAACTTTTTGTTATTGACATATAAAAAACTCTCGCTAGAGTTTTAGTTCATAACTACATTTATTTGTCAAGTAAATCATGGTCGATTAACTAACGAAGTGACTCAACAATTTTACATGGGGTTATCGAATACAATTTCACATGTGACTCAACGAAGTGACTCAACAACGTCCAAAGCTCCGCACCTACGCTTATCGAATACAATTTCACATGGGGTTCAGGATGCAAATAATTATTAATGATAAAATTAGTAATAAAATCTATAAACAAATTCCCAGAAATCTTATAATACATGTCAAGATCAAACCAGATAAAAAAATCGCAATAATAGCTTATAAATAGAATTCCAACTTAAATTATAGAATTACATGCAACTCATATTTAAGCAAATATTTTAATCCATCTCAGCGAGATTTTAATCCATCTCAGCAAGATATTACATGCAACTCATATTTTAGTAAATATTTTAATCCATCTCAGCGAGATTTTAGCGAGATAACTCCTCGATAATGTAAAGGAGTATTCAACATATAGAAGATAGCTATAAACTCAACTCATAAATTTATGAAAAGAAGATGGCAGAACTAAAAAATGATTTTAGTATACCACTTGATTATGTATTGCATAGCAGTAGAAAACAGATGAAGTTAAAAGCTGGAAATGATGAAACTTTGCTACTTCTATACTTTGGAAAAGTGGACCAAGGCTCAAACTCACTACTTCACCCAAAGCATGCATTATTGAGTTAAAACAGCATAATAGGTGCAGAAGAATGATAATTATGTCCCCACTTAGGCAAGACGCAAAACAAAGGCATATGTTAAGAATGTAAGTAGAAAGGCATAGTCGTGTGAGTGCGACATGCAAGGAAATACACAAACTGGCTAGTTTTAAATCAGCGAAGCATTAGGATGACTATTCAAATTAACACTAGCTCTTTGCGTACTCAACTGTTTTATGGTCCAGTGGTATAACACGAAATCCAGAAGGAAGCATTGGAGCATCATCAGGAAAAAGTTCATCAATTGGTGCAAAAACAAGTTGAAAGCAAGCTCCAACAGCATTCTCGTCAATTCCACTGCATAGCTGCAAAAAGCCATAATGAAGATCAAGCAAGGCTCTTTTATTTCAAGGTCGCACGTATAAGAAAAAGGCTCATTCAATTATTGCTTACGATTCCAAAAGATTTAGCACGAGAGGGCATAAGAAAAATAGGAGTTACACATTCTCATTGCTTGCCTAACATCACATAACTCAACGGAAGACATTAATGAACCTCTTTGTCTAGGATATCTTATTGGCGTGGAGATCTCAAGATACATTTATTTAGGCCGAAAACTCACACAATGACACTGATATTCGAGTCAGATATGACAATGTGTGGAACAAACCGGTAAACCTTACTGTTGTTATCAAATTGATGGTGAAAATAGAAAAAAAAAAAATTAAGGAGGAAGACGTGAGAGAATACAACACTAAGAAATTAGGGCTTCATCTCATAAAGCATCCGCAACATACACTTATATTTGTAGGCCTTTCCAACTCACGCCTCACTGGAATTCTGGTCCTCAATTATAACACTGATGTCACCCAATAAACAGCTCGCAGGAAATTTTCGACCTTGAAGTTCGGAATTCAGGTGGTGTACACCAAATATGATATTTCTTTCCAACAAAGCTGATCATAAACTGGGCAGACTATGTAAAATGTAAATGTTTCTCCTTAATTCTTACAAACCAATAAAGGTAATAAAAAATATTCATCTACAAATGCCACTTAGAAATAGTATTCATTTAACCCCAGTAGGAATTATGATGTTGGACACACAATAGAAAGAGAAGCTTACAATAAGAGGACAACAGTTATTATTCAAGTACCTGTAAGAGATGAATATCCCTGGATATGACAGTTTCATCTTGAATAAGAGCCTGGCTTTCGAGGCGAACCATCTCAAGAAACTGTTAAGAATTCAGAATATATTGTATTTGTTAAAACAAAGATGCATAGAAGGACAAGGATAAACAAGGTGTTCATATAAATGGAGACAATACGCATTATTGAAGTCACTGGAATATTCTGATCTAAATTCTATATTTCACCGTTTAAAAATGCATAAAAGCAAAACAACATTTTACATAGTAATTAGATGAATTGCTGAGTAGTGTTAATTTCGTAAGTTATGGCCATATTTTGGCAACTGTATTTTTCAGATATAATATAATAATTAATATAGGCATTCTTGGAATCCTGTATGATTTTAAATATATATTTAAAAGAAAACTGGACTTTGAACCAAGGTTTACCTCCTCATTCTCCAATGTGTGAGCAAGTGGCATTATGATTTGGCTCCCAGAAAACCTTGTAGGCCTTAGTCCAGGAAACGAGCAAGAGCCAGCTTTTAAAGAAGTAGCAGAGTATGCATCTATATTGTAGTCCGCCCATTCGGAACGATGTTCCCTAAGAAATCGTACAAGTAATGCAGGAGGAACATTCTGGGGTAGAAGAAAGAGAGATCTCGTATGTAAATATAATAAAAAACAAGATATTAATTAAGGAATTTTCTAAAGGAGGTCAGGAAACTAAGGTGCCAAATAAAGAAACAGATAGTAATGAACGCTAAGTTCGGAGCTCACTTGAAGTAACATTGACGCCTTAGCACAAATAACACCATCAGGCCTTGGCAGGGTGCTCACAGAATCAGTATGTACACTACTTTTCTTTGTTAAGTTGGTAGCAATAACTACATCTTCCGCACCATCACCACCCATTATTGACCAGCCATCATCATTGAAACCATTGATAGCATCATTAAAGCCTCTGGAAGGAGAAGATTGTGACTGCTTTGTTAAAACACATGCATGTTCATGCAGCCGAAAAAATCGTTGCATCCAACTTAATGCACTAAATGACTGCATCCTCTTAAGATCTTAAACAAGAGGTATGAATTTGAAATGATCCGTGACAAACTACCTGCTTAATCGCTGACTAAACGTACGCAAAACAGCAGGCTGTCTTCCCAGAGCGTAACTGATTTCACCACTCATTTCTTGTGCTACCTGTCTGATGTGGCGTAGTGCCTTCATAGGGAAAAAATCAAAAAAAAATTAAAAAATTGGTCGAGATAGACCTTGATGTCCAGACTGCTCATCTTATCATCAAAAATGTAATTCATCTCCTAAAGTTTCTAATATAGGATCCTTTGGTAAGGAAAAAAAAAATTAGATATGGTTAACTATATTCCAGAAAAGAAATGCAAACCTGTAAAGATGAACACATTTCATAAAGATAATTATGAACAAAAGGAAAAAATAGATAAACTTTTAAACATAATCTACAAGATACCTACCGCGGTAGTCATCTTCTGAGCCACTACCCTGGATGACTCATAAAGTGGTCGCAACACCTCAGGTACACTCCACGCCTGAGAATTGAAAATAAAATTGTTATATAATGGAAAAAGAGAGACACATAAAAAGCTACTAGTATTGAAACACACCTCCAGATCCAAATGGTCGACAATGTGGACAATTGAACCACCGCCATCACAAGGCCGAATTAAGAAACCACTGGGAAGCATCTCAGCTCTTACAAATTGGTGAGCAGTGGCAGCATTAGGGCCACCACCAGAACCACTCAAAGATCGCTCGCAAACCTATACGTAAGAAATCATTATAAACAACAAGATAAGAAACAGCAAGCCAACACCTGTGTTGATAACCATTAAAGATCGCTAAATAACCAGTAAAATATAAGGTAGGCACTCATATAAAAACTTTTTGGAGAGGTAAACCAAGTAACCATTACATGGCACTTCAGCTAGCAGATCAAATGTCAAAAGTTGCCAAAAATCAAAGACAAATCGACAATAAGTAAAAAGGACAAGGAATTACAGAATTCGTTTAAAAAAAAAAAAAAAAAACTTGAATCGTGCTATAATAGATGAGAATTCTGATAGATGATCACACTACAAGTTTGATTGCCAAACAGTTTAAACTTAGTTATAGTTGTTGACATGTTGATGACTTACCACAAGACTGCCATCTTCTAGCCGTGTTGTGTACCTAAGAGTCCAAAAGTTACGTGCAGGAGCTAATGTAGTTGGAGCATACATCTGAACAAGCCACGAGACAACAAGCATTGGTGCAAAATGAGCACAAAAAAAAGAACCAGAAGCTCAAGGCTTTTATCTATTCATAGTAGTAGTTTCCTGGCTCCAACCTGCATATATACCAATTCAATTGTGCCTCCATTGCCAGCTGGAAACATTGTGAAAACTTCTAGGCTTCGGCAATCCCGGAACCAGGATGGGCGATCTTTGAGGATTTCTGCAATCTGTTAATGATAATTATTTTGGTCTGATGACTTCAAACAACCATAAGCAGCAATATTTTAACATGAGAAAATGAGCAACAACCGATAGAAGTTAAAGAAGTAGTTGCCCGAGACAAAAATTTCAATGAGGCATTTAAAGAACACATCTGTAGATATTTTACATTACTATTACATTATAAATTGATAATCCTTCATCTGTGATCATTGTCAGGTATGGATAGACATCAAGGATTTTATATTTGACAGCTGATATTGAAAAAAACTTACCTTTATAGGCTCTAAACTCACTAGACCACAGGCTCGTGCTGCCACTCCACTGCAAGTACGTGAAATAGCAACAATCCCAATGGAATCCGGACCAGGCTGAGAACAAAATGAAGCAAGGGAACACAGTTTTATAACAGCTTTACTTAGCGGAATTTAAAAAATCAATACGCTTTCTATCTTTACAAAGAGTGTAAAAGTTCAAGATGGAGAAACAGAGTTGCGCAACCAAGTGCATATATACCTTCATCCCGGGCATCTGGACCCAATCGACAGCAGTCCCTGTAGCCTTTGAAAGGAACTCTGCCAAGGTCTCCTCAGCAATAGATAGGAGTCTGCCAAAAAGAGTCCAACAATACCAGCACTGGTATAAAAATAGCTTGCCAATATTTAAAATCTAAATCCAAACTTCAAAGGGGAGAATGAGGGTTAATTTGAACTTGCCCAGCAGGATTATTTGTATCCCTTGGAGGAATTTGCGGAGTGGTCACAACTGATTCACAGCTTGTATCATTAGCTAGTGATGCCTGCACAACAGAGGATAAATAATTAGTTAACAAAAATACCAAAGAAGAAAAGAAGAAATTTACAAATTTGACGAAAGAATTCTAGAGTTGCCTAGTTGGACTCCAAGAAAACCCAGTCACTTGTCACTAATATGGGTTAGCATTAACGTCCATTTAGACAAGGATTACGATTCTAAATTTGGGAAAAAAAGGATATCTGGTTAAAGGGTATAAGTAATCCCTATTGGGCTTCTCTTTTAATGAGCAAGTACGTGAAATAGCAACAATCCCAATGGAATCCGGACCAGGCTGAGAATAAAATTAGCATTCAGATAAAACCAAATGCATGTTAAGCGACTTACACTCTTTATCCAAAATAGTCCTAATGGAAGCATTGTTGTTGACGTCGTACACGTGCAGATCATGACAATAATAATCGATAGTAGTAAAGATGGATATACTTCCTTTCCTTGGACACAAAATAATAGAGGAATTTTTTTTTTTGGTAGATACAGCATGTACTGTCCTTCAATATCTGCCACATAGCATCTCCCACATACCCAAGTACTTCAACCATGATAACTAATACATCCGATAACCTTGGGCCACTTCATTATTTATTATGTCGTAGAAACACAACTTGTCGTGTCCTTAAGATCCGTAAATAATGTATGCCCTATAGCATGGTGCATTGAACCAATAACTCCCCATTTAATAGTTCCAACTTAAATATCAACAAGTTCTCATTCACTTCCACTCTCCAAGAAGTAGATATTCAATTATTATAGGTATCATTACAGGATACTCACAAGTTATTACCAAAAAATCACTCTAAGGCCAAAAGATCTCAACATGAGCTCGGGAATCTGACAAGTCGCCCCTTTAAAGCCTTTATTTTTTTTATTAGGTAAAATGCACTTTTAACTAAGTCGCGACGAGATTACTTCCTGCTGCTAGCTCTATCCGAAGACACGACTTCATCAATCATCAAATGATTATCTTTATCCCCTCACCGAGTTCTTACTTCTTAAGGGCAAGAGACTGGAGGAGTTCAAGTGTAAAGACATATGTTTGTCCTTCATACCCACCTATCTACACTGTATCCAAACATTCAGGATACTAGATTCATGAACCATTTTCTTAGTTACTTATCTATTGGACAGTGAAAGCTGGGGGAACCTACAGTTTGCAGTTGCTGCCGCATAAATGTATTCTCGTGAACAAGCTGAGCAACTTGTTTCTGAAGGCGCTCATTCTCTTCCATCAAAAGTTTGTTCATTGCAGTTAATTTTCGATTGACTGCCTGAAGCCTTGAAGACTCCTTCCTCTGTTTCTCGCGGCATCTGCCAAAAAAAAATATCCCCTTGCATGTTATGCTGTCAGAGCAAGCACTCAAGGCAATTGAAGTATCTCCATATAATAGTACATTTACGCAATTCCATATCTACTTGTCAAATTATCTAACTGAAATATCTCCGAGAAAAAAAAAATCTACAAATGAGTTGTCTTCTCTAGTAAGAAAACTACATATTCACTGAAACAGACAGAGCTTTGTTCTTCTATAACAATCAATTCAAACAATATTAAATGAAACCCAGTGAGTCCAGTCTTTAGTCTTGTGTCAAATGGGTTTCAGAGTTTGATCAAATCTCCCTAAAATTTGGTGCACCAACCAATCACAAATTCAGCAGCAAATCTCTGTCCTTCAAACAGAGAACAAGAAACAAAATTAGCGATACGACGAATTTAAAATGGAATAAAATAAATAATCAAATTGTCACCAACAGCCACATGCTTTCAACAACACAGTTACATTAAATTGGCCCCTTGTCGCTCTGCATTATTCCTTGGGAGCATATACTATAATACAGCAAACATTGTACTATAAAATAGTGTATACAAACAAAAAAAGAGAATTGATTGTCGGTCAACATGGAGTCCACTATTCTCTACCAAGACTACCAAGAAAGAAGTAATCTTTTTTAACATAACATCAAATTCCCAGAGTAAGTAGACTATTAAAAAAAATCCAAGAATAGAACAACTATAAAGATTGGGCATTTTACTATAAATATCCAATCTTTGAATACCTCCGATTCTGGAACCAGACTTTGATCTGCTTGGGCTCGATGTTGGACAGGATGGGGCACTCGCGGATGAGCTGCTGGCGGCGCATCGAGCTCGGCTTCGGGCACTCGGCGTAGACCCTCTCCAGCGCCTCCACTTGCTCCGCCGTGTACCGGACGTACTTCCCGGACGAATCCATGTGCCTATCCAAACCCCCGCCGCCGCTCCCTCCCGATCCAGTGCTCCGAACCGCCACTGCAGCCGCCATTACGCTTCCTTCTTCTCTCGAAATTTATTTAAGAAAACACTCCAACAAACACTTGAGACTGGAGAGAAAATTAGGGTTTCGGGCTAGTAAATCAAAAAAAAAAAAAAAAAAGAAGAAGAAAAAAGCCAAGGATCGGAGCGAGCGAAGGCTTAGATCTAGGATCCCTCACCAGTAAGCTCTTCAGAACCTCTCGATCCAGCTCCCGTTGTTCGAGAAGCGAGCTCGGAAATCGCATGCAGAGTGGAGAAACTCCGGAATCCGGTCCGATCTGCGCTTGTGTCCCACCGAAACCCCAACCTCTCTCGGAAGAGCCGGATCAAAAGCAACGACGGCTCTCTCGGCGAGAGCAGAGCCGGCTCTTTACCATCAAAAGCAGCGGAGGAACCCGACTGACCCCGACGAGACGATCTTCGAGTGAGAAACAAAAGAACCAGACATGGAGAGCAGCCCAGCCAGAAAGAGAGATCAACAACTAGACAGAGAGTGAGAGAAACTTGCTAGGGTTTTGAGCTTTTGAAGATGACGACGACGACGAAGAAGAAGAAGAAGAGAGAGAGAGCTTTAAATTTTAAAGAGGAAGAACGGAAGCTCGTACTAGTAAATACTAGAGGAGAGAGAAAGAGAAAGGAGGAGAAAATCGAGAATCCCGAGGAATGTATTTAAAGAAGCACTGTTACTAAAATACCCCTAATTAAAGTGTTATTAAATTGCAACACAAACACAGCACAGCACAGCACAGAGAATTTCGGTCAACGTAACGGAAGAAGAAAGTGATAAGTGTAGCCCCGTGTTTCGTAGGTGCACGTATTTGGAGGAAGGGTAGAGGAGGAGATAAGGGGGGTGTCAATTGGGAAGGACGTTAGCAGATCGATCGGGTACTTGGGAAGACGGAAATACCCCTACAAGAGTGAAAGAAATACGAAAAGTTTCGTTCGTCCGAGAATGGACGCGTCTGAAGCATTTTCGGAAAACGACATCCATAATCATGTTTGCGTTACGCTTTGCGGTATGTACAAAGGACTCTGCTAGGTTGTCCGCGCTTTGTAACCGCGGGCGTAATCACATACCATGTGACGATCTTTTATTATTTTTTGGTTCGGGTGGGATCCAGTAATAGCATAAAGATTAATGGTTAGTTGTCAAGTGGACTGGCAATCATAAACTACAGACAAAATATCATTTTCGATGTACGAACAACTGCGCTACTTTGCAACACTTTTGTTAGGACTGGGCCCGCACGGGACAGTCCGGTCGGACACGGAGTAGGAGAGGAGAGGGACATGGGAGAAGGGACGGAGTTGTCGTGCGGGCGGATGCGACAGCGGGACAGCCGGACGCAGAACAGGAAGGAGGGGGGGGGGGGGGGGGGGGGGGAGGCTGGACCGTCGCGTGCGTACAGTGACGCGCACAAAAGTGCACGCCAAACCGCATTTTTTGACGTACAAAATGTATATACGGAGGATCTATAATTATAGGTGCATATATTATTTTTATTTAAAACCAGAGGTCAAAATTGTCCAACAAAATATTCTATTTTCAACATATTATTAGCAACAATTTCCACTTGTGTACTTATCTCATTGTCAGCCAAGGACGGAACCAGTAATTTGAATCATCTTGGACTGAACCCAGGGCCGGCCCACGATGATGGGTTGCCCCAGCGGGAACAAACTTTGGTTGCCCCTTATTACAAGGAGCGACACAACATAAAATTTTGGTTATTATCTTATTAAGATGGTAGCTAACCTAATTGTTGGACTCACTATATTTTGAACTAAGATTGTTTAGTTCAGTAGTACCAAATAACATAAGAACACAAATATTCTCAAGATTTTATATGTTGATTTGGCTGGGAAGGGATCGAGTATGTACTATATAGACCCACATAAAACTGAGACTTTCTACATCTCAACTTTCCATAATAACTTCCAAGTCTGTAAAGTATCAAGGAATGCTTAAAACATTTAGTGAACAAACCATTGTTTCTAGGATGCTACATGCAGCAGCAACCTAACAATCTCATAAAATTGTCACGCCAATCCCTTTTAGGCTGAAAAGAAGAAATACACTAAAAAGACAAAGCTCACATTTATATGAAACAAACCACATGTTTGCACAACAAGTGAACTATACTTAAGCAGGAGGTATCTTAAAAACCTAATTAGACAGATGATCAGATAGACCGATAGACCGGAACTGAAGCCACCATCCAAAGAAAAGTTAACCATGTTTCAAATAAAACAATACAACACTGCTACATCAAATACCATACTTTTCCACAAGTAAAGACCAACAATCTTGTATTCTCCCTCAAATAATTCAAAGATAAAGAGAATCATCATTCAGAGCTCCAGCACCTTTCATTTCATTTCATTTCCTTTTCTTTCAATCTACTTCTTTTTTTCTTTCCTTTCATTTCCAGCTCCTTTCTTTTCTTTTCCTTTTGCTGGATGAATTTATTTTTTGTTTAATTTATGGATCGGTTGGTTGCCCTAGGGCCGGCCGGCCCTGAGTTAATGGGTGCCCTAGGCAAATTTTTTAAAATGGGACCCATATATAATACAAAAAAATAGAACTAAAAAATGATACAGCCAAGACTAGAACCTAAGATCTTTTGTGTATAAGTATAACAAACTACCACTACACCACAAATATTTTGTGATAAAGGAGGATCATATTATATATTAGTTCCATTTTCAATATAAGATTAATAATATATATATACATTTAAATTGATTTTTTTGGGCCCCCAAATTTTATGGGGCCCTGGGCGGTCGCCCTGGCCGTCCTGGGCCAGGGCCGGCCCTGGGGCCGGGGGGTTGCTCAAGCCCACTGGCTTGTTGGGCTTGCCCTAGGGCCGACCCTGACTGAACCGAAGATGAATTTTTGAGCTTTGAAGCAATGGTCTATTGTATGTGGATTGGATAATTGGATTATATCGAAATAAGATTTTATATTAGGTATGGATAACTTTGGACTAAGCTAAAATTTAGACTATGGTGTAGGCTAGTATCATATGAAAAAAAAAATGATTAAAATTGATTAGTCCACCGTGACACATACATAGATCTGTTCTTGTCGCCGGCTAATTCAAGAGTAATGTTAGAAAATATACATCTAGTATTTTTATTTAATTATGAAAGTGATATAAACATATGTTAGGATATGCAACAAGTAGTTTTCATTATTTTAAGTGCCCCTGAATAAGATCTTTAAAAAAAATAAAGATTGTCATAAAAATTATATCATATTTGTTGTCAAATTATAGGTGTTATTGGGACTTAACTATATATTTTATTTATTATAGACGATGAATAAAGAAATAGTTTATGTATAGCAATATTCTTCTTTTCGGATATGTTAGTGCACATAGTGTTATTATGAATATTTAAGTTGCTAAAAGAATATTGTTAATTTACTAAAAGAAAGTTGTTATACCCATATACAAAATAGTAAAATTTTGATACAGAAGGCTGTATCAAAATTTTGATGCAGAAGGCTGCATCAAAACTTTAATACAGTCTCTGTATGACAAGTGGGCTCTACTTGCATATCTATGTTGGAAAACTCTACTTAGTCCGAAAAAGAAACCGAAAAAATAAACCGCAGCGTCACGTGGCATGCGGATTGGCCAAAAAAAAAAAACCTCAGCCCCCTGCTGACATAGGACGAAAAAAATTCGGCCAACCGAAGTCCGACACGTGGCCGCGGTTTCGACTGCGGTCCAAACCGCGGTCTGTGTAGAAGGATTGATTTATGTTTACACGTTTTACGAAAAAAGAGGGGAACCCACTTGTCATAAAGGGTTGTATCAAAGTTTTGATACAGCATTCTGTATCTAAGTTTTCTCCCATACAAAATTGTATTAGTTTTGAAATATAAGAAATAAAAAAAATAATGGAAAGGGTGTTATAGTAAATAAAAGGTGGGGCCGAGGACAAGAACGGAAAATAGAGAAAGTAGTGGCGGTTTGTTGGCAGGGCGAGGAGTGAAGAACAAGGAAAGCAAAGTTAGCAAGGCGCGAGGACCACCGGCACACGTTAGCCTCCTCCGGCTCTTCCCGTGACTCCGATTTTTTTTTTTCCCATTTTTCCATTTAAGTCCACGATTTGACGTCACGTTACCAACCAAATCCCTGAACAATCCCGTAATTTTCGATCCAACCCCCAGCGGCAGCACGCGGGAAAAGTAGGGGTGGGCGTGATGTATCACGGTTCGAACCGGTTCCAAATCATAAAATATTTAAATAAGTCGGTTGCTAAAATTTAAAATTTAAACAAAACGAATTGTTTGACGGATGTGTCCTATTCTTGTAAATAAACAGGCTCTGGTCCGACCCGTTTCTAGAGGTATGTATTTTTTAATTATTTTTTGAATTTTTTTGTTATTATAGTATATAGATAATATAACATGTTATTGTTTAGTAAACAAATTCTTCAAATTTGTGAAGATATTAGTCTTTTTTTGTTCTTATAGATAATAGAACATATGTCAATGTTTACTATTCTAGATTTTTTTTAATCTTTTTTGGATCTGTTTGGACCCGCGGATCAGTTTGGACCCGTTTCGAACGGGATGAGCCGGTCTGGTTCCAATATTTTTTTGACCCATCACATCCCGCCAAGTAATGGTTCCGGTCCGAAATAATCAAATTTGGATCCGACTCGACCCGTGCTCAGCCTTAGGGAAAAGCAGCACAGTCTCGTGCTTGATTTTAATTACAACGTAACTGTTGTAGTCTCAATTATTTAGGCTCTCTCCAATGGAAATTTTAATTTTTAGTTTTTTTTTTGCTTCTTATTGTATTATAATAACTATTGGGAGAATTTATGAAATGCCAAAAAAATGAAAAAGTTTTATGAAAAATCCACCGCGCAATAACATTTCATTGCATGTCCAAAATTAGCAAAAAATATAAAAAGAGGGTTCTGAATGACCTTTTTGTCATTCCTTCTAATTTATTGAAAACACCCACGAAACTACTATTTAAAAAAATGACATTATCCGTGTTAGAACACGAAAAATGTTAATGTCACGCCCCGCTCCCGTAGGAGCGATCGTCCTCGCTAAGGCGTGATGCCGCACGAGCCTAGATTGCGCTCGTGCAAGACGGGTTCCATAACGGCCGATTTCAGCGGCTGCGACGGGGTCGTCGCACAGAAGTCCCGGGCAGAGACATTGAATATTAGCAGCAGAATTGAAACAAAACACAAGTCATTCAAAGAAGCTCTTTATTGATATTGAAACAACGGTTACATCGGGGGCGCAAGGCCAAGATTACAAGTCTCTCAAGCTCACTCATCTCACATTACAAGTCACTCAGCTCTCTCTCATCTCTCAATTACAAGTCTTGATCCAGCGGAAGCTTCGGAAGGCGATGTCCATACATTATGTCCCGTATAAGTCTTCACTCCATGCGGCCGCACGCTTCGAATCGCCAAGGAACTCCGTGCCTCGACGCATCTAAGCGAGCTCCGCGCCACGAGCTTCTACCTGTGCCTGCACATGTAAACTATGTGGGTGTCAGTACTCAACTGTACTGGTGGAATGAGCTCCTCGCCCACCCATACAAAACCAACACGTTTACTTTACTTTGTGCAACATAGTCCATTCTTATCAATTGTCTTTCTAATCTTGTCTTAGGATCAATTTTATGACGGACGCCTTGGCATACTTGTGTCTGGGGACCATCCCGTGCTTGCACAACGATGTTAACTCATACTTTGCCTTAGACCCTTCTCGTGCCAATAACGTTAACCTATCAAGTCGATGTTTGCCTTACGGCCATAATCAGGGACGCAACTACACGACAGACTCCATTTCCTTGCCTCTAGACCTTTCTCGTGCTTGCATTGTCAATGCACCGACTCATCCTTATCCTTCGTGCCATACTCTGTGACATAACGACTCGGTCGTGCCATGAACTTCGTGCTTTAAATATCTTTGAGGTAGCGCCTCCTCGTTTGACTTGCCTATACTTTAGTTTTGTGCAACACGGTCGTGCCTCACATTTCGAGGTCGTGCCCAGCAACTCAACGTAACTTCACACAACTTGTCCTACGGCCCTTCTCGACTTAACTCGCAACAACTCAAGCCTAACTCATGCAAACTCTTTGCCTTACTTAATACACGTTGCCATATCCCGTGCCGAAGCACGTCGCCTTCGCTATAGCCAAATATTAGGCCCAGACATTGTGTCTTCTAACTGCATACACATTCAACTCAACTCAATCCAAAGGCACACACACGCGGATTGCCGCCCGTGCCGACACATCTATATGAAAGGTCACTGTGTCACGACCCGCATCCTAGAGTAAGGGCACGAGACGTGGGTACGTCCAGCCTACGCCGCAGTATCGGCGGTAGAACGCTGTCCTAGGTCAACATACATCTAACAATATCTATCTAAATAGTTTATACTCCCCGAATGGGAGTGACATAGCAGTAAATAAACTCAATCACAACTAAGGAAAAGATAGCACGATATGAAATAGAACTCAAGGAAAAATAGATGATAAAGTAGTCTAAGATAATCCCAGCAATTATCCAGAGGTACATGGTCTCAGATACAGAATGAAAGAATATATACAACTCAGAACAGAATAAAGTCTAGCTAAACATGTCTCAAGACTACATAAAAAGATAAGCCTAACTAGACTAGTCTAACACTACCAAAATAAGTCATATCAGCGACGTTTTTCCAAGACATTTTTCCAAGACGTCGTTGTTTGTCGCTAACAGCGACTAATAGCGACGTCTAGCGGCTGCAATTTGTTAAATGAGAATAGGCGTCGCAAGTTCGTCGGTACACGTCGCTGATATAGCGACGTGTAGCGACGCACTTTAAGCAACGTCGCCGGTTATTAAATATCAGCGACGTTTAGCGACGTCCTAAAAGAACGTCGCTAATCGTTTCATATAGCCGGTAAGGGTTTCCTTTTCGATCTTTCACAAATTTTCCCCCCAAATTTTTCGTGCGCTCCTCCTCCGCGACGCTCCTCCGGCGATTTTCCTCCTCCGGCCTCCTCCTCCGCGGCGCTCCTCCGACGATCTCCCTCCTCCTTCTCCTCCTCCTCCTTCCTCAGGTAGCTCCTCCTCAGGTAACTCTCCCCCCCCCGCTTTCCAGTTTTTCCTCGTCTTCTAGCTCTCTCTCTCGCTTCTAGTTCGTGTCCACGAGAGCGTGGACTCGCTGCCGGGGACACGAGACTCACAGTAGACTCGCTGCCGGGGATACGAGACTCACAGTGGACTCGCTTCTAGTTCGTGTGACACCTATTTTGTTGGTTTGGACACGTCGTGTCCCACTGTGTGGACACGAGACTCACAGTGTGACACCTATATACTGATTCTGGGAGTTTTTTGGGCATATCAACTGTCAATTTGATATTTTGCTTGGATTCGAATTCTAATTTAGGGTTCGAGCCCTATTTACTGATACTGGGAGTTTTTTTTGGACATTTTCAGGGTTTTGAAATGATGAATAAATTGACTAATAATTATTATCGAGCTCTATAAAATTTCAGCTATGTCACGAAGGATGAATACTAATCCTGTGAATGAGTTTTCTCCTAAGTATTCTCGACAGTTGAGTATGATTTAGCTCACTAACATTACTGAAATATGGAATGATTAGTGTAGGATATGTTGGTCAGGTTTTGGCAGAGTCAGCTATGTCACGAAGGATGGATACTAATCCTGAATACCATATTTTAAATCCTACAGCGCTGCTTAGTTGAAAGTCTTAATTAGACTTTCTGTTCAGTACCCTTTGACTGCTTAGTTGAAAGTCTTAATTAGACTTTCTGTTCAGTACCCTTTGACTAGTTTGATTTGTATAATTATCTGTCATTCGACTGGCGAGACAGAAATCTATGTATGACATTTGCTATAAGGAATTTGCATTAATCTACGGTACGACATCGTGATCATGACATAGTCCCTGCAGCCATTCGACTGGCGAGGCAGAAACTATGTAGCCGTAGATAAAGTTGACTGTCCTCCGACCCCCATCCCTCGGCAATGATGATACGACAACCTATCACTACATCTTTTAGTAGTAGATAATGTCGTATTACATTATGTGGGTTCATCTTGATTCTGTTACATCCTTCAGATACTAGATTCGATAAGAACATATACTACACAATATGTACAGAACATAGATGATTCAAACTAATGTATGCTAGAATGCATTTTTGGTTGTGTTCTGAGCCATTTGTCCCCACACTTGGCAATTATGCAGAACCGTTTGTGGATATACAATCGTCATCCTGATGAATTATTATCTGTGTCAATCTTTGCAGAATTATCTTAAAATGGATATGAATTACTATCTGCGGAACCGTTTGTGGATGTACAATCGTCATCCTGATGACATGTGCGGTGTGCGGGATGAATTTATACAGGGTGTGCAACAGTTCCTGCAGTTTGCCAAGGCGTTCCCTCAGTACATGGACCGTACAAAAATTAAGTGTCCATGTATGAGATGTCGCAACTTGAAATATCATTCGGAAGTGGATGTGACATATCATTTGTATTCGAGGGGTTTCATGCCAAATTATTATCAGTGGACCGCACACGGAGAACTTGTGTTTTTAGCCTCCGAGCCGGAGCCTTGTGTGGAGCCTTATGTAGATGTCCACGAGCATGCTGATTACGACCAAGGGTGGACGAACATGGTTTTCGATGCTGCGGGCCTAGTTTCGATCCGAACAATCAATATGCAGCTGAGGAGGCACCGAATGCCAATGCTGCAAAGTTCATGGAGTTGCTGGAGAATGCAAGGACTCCTTTATATCCTGGTTGTGATGACCATTCACCGTTGGAGGTGGTTACAAGATTGTTGAGCATAAAATCAGATTTTAACATGTCTCAAGAATGCTACAACCGAATCCTGGAGTTAATTATAGATATATTGCCGGAGGGTGGCAAGTTACCTAAAGACTTCTACCGATCCAAGAGAATGGTGAGATCGCTCTGGATGGGGTATGAAAAAATTGATGCATGTCGCAACGGATGCATGTTGTACTATAAGGACGACAAGGATGAAGACGCCTGCAGATTTTGTAGTGCCGATCGCTCCAAGGCAACTAGTACAACAATGACTTCTGGTGCACGCAAGCCAACAGATTCGATGCACTATTTGCCTTTGACGCCGCGGTTGCAGACGTTGTTTATGGCAAAGGAGACAGCTGATAATATGAGTTGGCACAAGCGGGAACAAATAGATGGAGTACTGGATCATCCATCCGACGGGGAAGTATGGAAGCACTTTGATCGAGTGTTGTCACGCCCCAGAACCAGAATACTGGAGAGCGGGGGCAGACATAGCCAGCTACGTATATTGAAATGGAAACCACCTCGATATACGGTCACGGCTGTCTAGATATATGAGGGTTTACTACAAGCCAACAGTCTCTTATGGTCATGAACAAGCCTAATGTCTCAATCACAAGCAAGTAAGTAAGGTCGCAAGATGTATGATCATTAAATATACAATAATAAGGCGTCCCAAATATTATATATTCAGCTGATCATGAAGCTAGTCGTTACAAAATGTTAGGACTAGCAAGAGTTTCGTCGTACATGATCAACCCTAGGATTTGTTAATCATGTTTACAGCCCGTAGGCAGACAGTAAGTAAAAATGCATCGAGCTAACAGGTGCTCGTCGGCTAAACGCCTCAAAAGAATAGTTTTACAATAAAGTGGGCAAGACAAAAAGGAAAACCCACTCTTGGCCCGGGTTCCGTCTAGTTGTCACCATTGGGCTAGAAGCTTGGTAGATCCTCGGGAGCTGCTCCGAAATCTGGCCACACAAAATGTCACGCCCCAGAACCAGAATACTGGAGAGCGGGGGCAGACATAGCCAGCTACGTATATTGAAATAGAATATATCTCAACTATACGGTCACGGCTGTCTAGATATGAGGGTTTACTACAAGCCAGCAGTCTCTTAAGGTCAAGCCTATTGTCTCAATCTCAAACAATTAACAGAGTTACAAGATATTAGAGCATCAAATATATATATAAGGCGTCCCAAATATTACATATTGGATGATCATGAAGCTAGTCGTACAAAATGATAGGACTAGCAAGAGTTCAGTCATACATGATCAACCCTAGGATTTGTTAATCATGTTTACAGCCCGTAGGCAGACAGTAAGTAAATGTGCATCGAGCTAACAGGTGCTCGTCGGCTAAACGTCTCAAAAGAATAAATTTACATATAAGTGGGTGAAACAAAAAGGAAAACCCACTCTTGGCCCGGGTTCCGTCTAGTTGTCACCATTGGGCTGGAAGCTCGGTAGATCCTCGGAAGCTGCTCCGAAATCTGGCCACACAAAACCAGCTGGGTCAAACCCCAGAAAGAGCAAGTGCCACAAATAAGAACAAAAGCCAGCATATCAGAACATAAGAATAAAAGAAGTACAAGTAGTAAAGTACACAGGGCGATAAACGACTAGGGACGTGGAACCATTCCGGGAGCCAGGTTACAATCCTTAAACCAGACAAGGACCGGGGTTGTAACCCTTCGCCTGAATAGCTCACTGTCTCTACTCATTTATCATTAAGATAAGTAAAACAAACATGCTCAGGAGATAGCAGGTACTGGAGCTAGACAAGACTTAGACAAGGCTGGACACCATCCATTCGTAATCGGCCAAACAAATACTACGGCTTACTACTTTAACTAACTAGGGTTATCACAAACCTAATTACTAACAAGATGCAAGTGAGAATTCCAGTCCCAAGCCCTGCAGACCATCCAGTTATCCTTCCGCGGGTTGAGAGTTATAGGTGGGTACATTGCCCGGGAGACAAATGTACCCTTAGGTGACTTAGAGGGTGCAACACATGACAGTGTGCTGGAAATGTGCTCTACTCGTCGGCAAGCTACAAGTCCATTAAAGTGCCCAGATAACGAGATTACCTGTGACTGGGAATTCTCCATGTTCTAGTTTGATCTAATCATTAGCCTAATCCAATTTAGTGCGAGTCCCTGGCCGTGGTACCCAGGAAGTCACGTCCTAGACATGATGTAAGACAAGACAAGTGGATTATACAAGCAGGCAAGCAGGAACACCCACGGTGTCAAGTTGATTATACGAGTCAAGTTACAAGTTACAAGTCAAGTCAAGTCAGGAGTGCGCCGCCACGGGCCACTATCAAGTTATCAAGATAAATCATGTCAGGGTACTGTCAGGAGTGCGCCACTACGGGCCACTATCAAGTCAGGTTGGTCATGTCAGGAGTGCACCATTACGGGTCACTGTCGTGTTATGCTAGTTCCTTGTCATGCCATGCCATGTATAATAGTCATTCCAAACATATTAAGTAAAATCAAGTTCATGACAAAAGGCGTAAGGATATAAAATGGACGTAAAATATCTAATAAAATACCAATATATATAGGACTATAGAAGATCCAAGCTTAAAGAAATAACCAAAAGTCTAAAAGCCAATGGATTGCGCAAGGGGTCAGGGAGTTGGATTGCGCAGGTGTCAGTTGCGCAGGGTGCCAAGTGCGCAGGGGCACAGGGCACAGGGGCAGATTGCGCATGAACAGACTGCGCAGAAGTGAACTGCGCATGGGTGGATTGCGCAGGAACAGACAGCGCAGAAGTCAACTGCGCATGGGTGGATTGCGCAGGGGTTACTTTGTGCATGGCTGGCTTGCGCATGGATGGCTTGCGCCAGCGCAATCCAGCGCAGCGCAAAGCACTGGCTGAGGTCATGCGCAATCGGCCCTGCACTAAAGAGCACAGGCCGGGGGTGCGCAATCGGCCATGCGCTAAAGAGCGCAAGGCAGAGGGATGTTCTTCCTGGCCGAGAGCAGGTCCAAGAACACCAAGAACTTCAATTCTTCATAACTTTGCCAAATCAAAACCAAATCTAGATTTTCAAAGTTCTAACTTGAGTAAAATCGAATTCTCTTCCACATGGAAGCATCAAAACAAGCAAAAATCAAAGTTTAATAGATTGAAACCAAGGATTTTCGAAAATGGTTAAAACCTAGATCTAGAAGAATGAAAGCTCCAAATCACAAAATGTCAAGTTCTATAGTTGTTCTTTGTGGCCTAATCTAGTTAATGGACAAATAAAAAGTGGTGCTTGTTTGATGGCAAGGTGCACTTGCCTATGGGTTGGGGAGTTGTGTGGAAGAAGGAAGAAGATGGAGAAGTTAATGGAGAATAAAGAGGAGAGAGAAAGGTTGGTGGAGATATAATGAGGGTGGGTGTGTTGTGTTGAGGGTAGAGTGTAGGTTAAAGTGTACCAATTCATATTAAACCAAACCTAATCAAACCAACCCAATTCCACAAAATAAAACCAAGCCGTGGTCCAAATCCATTTACGAGAAACCAAAATCCGTAAGTCGAGAAAATAAAATATGTGCCGAAATCAAATCACGAGTACAAATACGAAATACAGGAAATGGGGGTGACACAAAACCAGCTGGGTCAACCCCAGAAAGAGCAAGTGCCACAAGGGGGCCACGAAATAAGAACAAAAGCCAGCAATTAGCACAAGAAAATCTAATATTAACACTAGAATTTATAAAAACATGTCAGGATGATATACGACGAGATAACCATGGAACTATTCCGGTAACCAGGTTACAACCCGTAAACCAAATAAGGACCGGAGTTGTAATCCTTCATCTGAACAGAACTTGGTTTCCCATCATTTATCGGCAAGATAATAATGTAAGAAATCAAGACAGGAAGCAATCTTGTACTGGATCAAGACATGACTAGACTGGTTATACCTCATTCAATCAATCACGGCCAAGCAGATACTACGGCTTACTACTTTAACTAACTAGGGTTATCACAGACCTAATTACTAACAAGATACAGTGAGATGATTCCACAGCCACAAGCCCTGCAGACCATCCAGGTTACCCAGGTCGAAAGTTAGGGGTTGAATTCTGGTGGGTACATCGCCCGGGAGACAAATGTACCCTTAGGTGACTTAGAGGGTGCAACACGCGACGGTGTGCTGGAAATGTGTCCTACTCGACGGCAGGCTACAGATCCCAAGAGCGCCCAGGTAACGGGATTGCCTGTAGCTGTGTCATCTCTTCATGACTACTGTGTTATTCTAGTTATTTAGCCTTAATCCATTTTGGTAGGTACCCCTGACCGTGGTACTCAGGAGTTCCATCCTAGACATGATGCAAGACAGGACCAGTGAATTTAACAAGCAAGCAAGAAGGAACCACCCACGGTGTCAAGGCAGGTCAAGCTAAGTTAGCCGTCGCAACAGCATTAAGTTATCAAGTCAGGCTACAAGTCAGGAGTGCGCCGCCACGGGCCACTATCAAGTTATCAAGTCACAAGGATTAATTACAAGTTACAAGTTAGGTGTGCACCCTACTGGGTCACTAGCAAGGAGATCAGAGAATACCAGGATCATAATTCACAGAAAATCCCAAAAACCGTATTAGTCATAAACAATTACTTAAAAATCGTGTTAGGCCGTGTCGGGTCAAGATAGTCGTGCTGTGTTGAACAGATCTCAGGAAAACCCAATCCTCAAAAGAGAAACCAAGTCAAAAAAATAAAACCAATATTACAAGAGCCAATGGGATTAAGCAAAGGGTTCAGGGTGCAGCGTACGCACAAGGGCACGCACAGTATACGCACAAAAGCACGCACGCAGGAGAGCTAAAGTATGCACGCAGGAAAGCTGCGTACGCACAAAAGCACGCACGCAAGAGAGCTGCGTACGCGAAAAGACACGCACGCAGGAGAGCTGCGTACGCAAAAAGTCACGCACGCAAGAGAGCTGCGTACGTGAAAAGTCACGCACGCAGGAGAGCTGCGTACGCGAAAAGTCACGCACGCAGGAGAGCTGCGTACGCGAAAAGACACGCACGCAGGAGAGCTGCGTACGCGAAAAGTCACGCACGCAAGTTCTAACTTAGATCTCCAAATCCGAATTTCTAAAGTTCTAACTTGGGTGAAATTGAATTCTCTTCCACAAGAAAACATCAAAACTCATAAAAATCCAACCTAAATAGACCAAAACCATACAAAACCGAAAATACGGAAAACTTAGATCTAGAACAATGGAGACTCCAAATCCCAAAATACCAAGTTTTAATATTGATCACCATGTCCTAATCTAGCAAATGGACAAATAAAAGAGGGTTCTCATGTGGTGGCAAGGTGCACTTGCCTATGGGTTGGGAGAGTTGTGTGGAGGAAGAAGAAGAAGAAGAAGAAATTAATGGAGGTTTATGAGGAGAGAGAAAATGTTGGTGGAGTTTTAAAGAGGGTGGGATGTGGTGTGTTGAGGGTGGAGCATAGACTAAGGTGTACCAATACACATTAAACCAAATCAAACCAACCCAAACTAATTGAAACCAGGCCATGTCAAAACCCAAAATACGGGAAATACCGAAATTCCATAAGTTGAGAAAAATAAAAATACATGCCAAAATCCAGATACGAGTATAAATACGAAATACGGGAAATACAGAAAATGAGGGTGACAACTCTACCCACCTTAAAAGAATTCCGTCCTCGGAATTTAATCAAGGAGCTAGAGATTGTCACGACAAGTTATACTAAGCACAGGCAAGCTACACTAAGCAGTTCAATCATATAATCATACAATGCAAGCAAGGAAGGGAAAACGTAAGGCATAAGAAAGACATTATACCTCACGAGTCAAACAGGTAGGAATATCGCGATCGGATGTCGTCCTCACGCTCCCACGTCGGTTATCGGTGGATGTACCCGTTCGAACGCCATCTAAACCACCTGAAGAGGAAGGTGAAAAACAAGGCACGGGTCGAGGGTTCTATTTGTGAAGCCTATGTCCTTGAGGAGATTACAAATTCTGTTCAATGTATTTCAAGCCTCATATTGCTACAAATAGAACAAGAGCTCCGAGGAACGACGATGGAGATATAGAATATAATGATGCATTATTGAAAGTCTTCAATGCTCTTGGAAAGCCTTCAGGAAAACTGAAAAAAAGATATTTGAATGATGAGGAACTAAAGGCTGCCCAGTTATATATATTACTCAACTGCGAGGAGGATGAAGTGGAAAATCTAGAGTGGTAAGTAAAAAATCTTCAACGTTCAAGTCATCTATTTGTTGATTACGTTATTATAATTTAACGAGTATATCCCGATATTTATTGGTTTTCAGCAAATTTAATGATGAGGTTAGGTCAAGTAGACCATACATTGCAGATGAAGAAGTAGAAGAAGAAATGAGACTTCATTTCCCGTCTTGGTTGACTGCATATGTACGTAAGAAGCTAGTTAGAATCTTCCTCCATTCACAACTGCACAAGAAATAACTTAACATTAAACTTAATTTTATATCTTTTCGTGTTTAGGTCGATCGTTCGGACGTCATTCTTGAGAATGAATTTATTAGAACTCTTGCCAAGGGACCAATTTATGCCGTCAAAGTATGGCCAAGTTATTGCGTGAATGGGTTTAAGTTCAAGTCAACAAATGCTCTCATCAGAGATAGCTTCCTAGATCTTGATTCCACAAAATAGTTGCTTGTGTATCAAATCTACAAACTACAAAGATGTCACTCCAGGCAATGATTTCTATGGCGTCTTACGGGAGATCGTGGAATTGACGTACAACTATGGCATAGAGCCTGCCAAGATCGTGTTGTTCAAAGTTGATTGGTTCGATCCCATACAAGATCAAGGATGGAAAATTGACAAGCATGGCCTTGTGGATATTAACTACCGTCGTCGATACCAAGGATATGAACCATTTATCCTAGCAAGTCAAGCTCAACTCGTATATTTTATAACATATCCTAGACGGGGAACAACGAGGTACGACTGGTGGGCAGTATGCAAGACTAAAGCCAGAAATACCTACGACGTCGACGAAGTGGCTTATCAGGAGGACGAGCTGCCTCTTGTACCTAATACAGTTGATGTCGACTCAGCAGAAGTTCCCCATTCAATATCTACTTGTATAGAAGAGGTACAAGTATCCGAAGGGGAAGACGAAGGAGATGCTAGTGACGATGAAGAGGAAGAGGAAGAGGATGAGGAGGAGGAGGAGGCAAACGAAGAAGATGAATTTTCAGAGGATAATTGAGAAACTGTAATTTTGATGTATTCATATTTTTGTAATCTTAAATTATGAACTATGATCATTTTTGAAAACTTAAATTATGAATTCCAATGTATGCAGATATTTCTAAAATGTCATTGTATTTATTTATATTTTCAATCATAAACTGTGATTTCGATGTATTCATATTTCTGTAGTCTTAAATTATGAACTCCAATGTTATTATCAGCATGGCAGGACGACGCGGAGGCACCTCAGGACGACGCAGAGATAGGACAGGACGATCCGTGTCCTTAGGTGGGCAGAGAGCTCCGTTACAGGAGGATGGCTCTGGACCATCGTCTGACCCGAGCACTCTATTGTACCATACGGTCTCAGGTCCGGGTGGCAGTGTACCTGCGACGAACAGTTCCAGGCTTGCTGATCATACTACTTCCCCTAGCCTTCCTACCTTTGACAGCAGCATGGCGGGTGGAGAGGAGGTGGAGGAGGTAGTCCCTACTCCCGCCCGTCCTGCCCGGGCGGATCCATACCAGAGCGACCCTCCATGCGCACCTCAGGACGAGACGAGGATGGAGATTTGGGCCGACGGTCCTACGAAGTAAGTTAAATCAATATTTTATGCATGTCTGTATATCTATATATATTCATTAATACGTCGGTTATCGTTGTATACAGATATCGTCCCTCGTCGGTACAGAGAGCGTTGGGCATCTTTCTAAGGTCCAACTATGGGGGTCCGTGGATCAACTACTCGGATGCCTCAGAAGAGAGGAAGGCATTCTGGTTTGCCCACTTCAAGGTAACTAAAGATAGTTAATTTAGTATGATTAATATAATTTTAAACATTTTTTAGAACTTATTATTTTAATTTGTAATTCTTGTAGAGGACTTATTTTTATCCATCACACCGGGCCGAGCAGATTAAGAGGCAGTTTTCTGCCGTCGTCGTCAAGTTGATCCGTGATGCAATTGACGATCAGAAAGCTCGTCACCGCTCCGGAAAGCCGATTGCTGGTTGGATCACACCTGACCAGTGGACCACTATGAGGGCTCGATTTGGGGAGCCCGAGTACAAAGAGCGGTCGGAGAAGGCGAAGGTGGCTAGGACGATGGCCGAAAAGTGGTGTGGTGGATCGATTCCTATGACGGAGCATTTCCGTCGTCTGGTATGTAATTTATTATAAAATATAAGATTTTATTGATAGTAGGAGTATATAATTTTCTATTTTACTAAAGAATAAAATATAACAAACACGCATGTGAAGAGGGGTGAGGACGCAAACATGGTGACTGTCTTCCTGGCTGTCACGACCCGCTCCCGCTTGTCGGGATACGAGTACGTGGCCAAGTCCAGCCTACGCCGCAGCATCGGCGGTAGTACGCTGTCTGGGCTCAATATAAATCTCAAATACAATAAATATCTCTATTTTGCTTATTCACAATAATTATTTTAATTACAATTCCAATAATACATTCAAATTTGCATACAGATACAAACCCGCTACATGTGACTATTCTATCTAGAATCTATGGTTGGCCTCCAAGATAGCTCTAACTCCACCCGAAGGAACCCAAAGCAAGAAAGAAGTCATCGAGAATAGTCATCAAGAATCTGTCAACAGAAAAATAGTTATCCAGTCAGGATTGGAACAAGTACAAGTCTAGCCAACATAATACAAATACAATATAAAGCAATATAATACTAAACATGCGAAACAATGATCAATGAAAACAAGAACAATATGAACAAGAAATCATGGGATGGAAGAAACTGATAAGGAAAGTAACAAGCATGAAAAGTAAAGAGACTCATATAAACACTCGTAGTACATGTATCGTGAGAAGTACAACGTTCCTACACATGGACGGCTTGGACGAACGATGAGGTTATAAGGCCCGCCCCCGTAAACGGGAGAGTTGCCAACAATACAATCTGGGCTTTATCCACATGCCTAATAATTGTACCCCTCTAATATCCATAGCTCACAATCATGAAAATACGGTCACGAGAACGATCAGGATATCAATGAAAAAACATGAACAATAGTCAACACTCAACTCTCGTATGTGTAACAGTCAAGACACGGAAGATAGCATGTATAAGTGAAATACGACAATATAAAGTAAATACACATGAAAGCATCAACAAGTACTTGCCTCAGTTTGATTTGAAGTTGACTGGCGTGATATGATCATGTCGGCACGAAAATAGTCTCAGAAGTCAAACTACGCAAGATGATTTCAACTGATGAGACGGGCCTCTAAAATAAAAACAAAAAAACAAAATATTTTGGAAATTTGTAGAGAAAAATATATGATGTGTACTTTTCCATCAGCGTTCCGAAACTTCAAACGGATCGTGATTTCGATTCCTGGTTCTCGCGAAAGCTCGAAAACACCGAAACGTGTCAAATTTCGGACAACTAACACTCCACGAATTTTCCAGAAAATTAGATTAAAATTATTTGAAAATAAATTTTATATTCAGAAAATATACCTCGAGACGGTTGCAACAAAAAAAACTGGAGGTCAAACGGAGTCCGGAGTTGGAAGTTATGGCCCTTCGAAGTTGGTAAAATATTTGAAAAAGAAGGCTGAATTTATGATGAATTTGGGATAATTATGACGAAAAAAGAGAGAAATTTTGGAAAAGAAGGTATGAGAGATGATTTTATTTTATAGGTTCAATATATATAGATAATGGAAAGCAATTAGTGAATTAGGATATGATTAGAACTCAATCAATAAAGATATGATTAGGATTACCAACTAATTTGGATAGGAATATGATTAGTTCAAATAAGAAATAATCTATCTAATACTAGATATGATTCAAATAAGATTAGAATTTCTAACGGACAAATCTCTCCATACATTTAAATCAAATAAATTATTTAAATCCAAATCATATGAATTCAAATCTAAATCTAAATCCAAATCAAATTCAACATAATAACTTCAAGATAAATTTAATGTTTATCAAAGCAATCTAAATCATATAATAGATAAATCGTTAAATCAAATAATATTTCAAATCTAGAATAGATAATTCTTAATGCCACAATTAGTCACCATAAGTATTTTAAATAATGTTTGATGTTATCAAATAAGGTAAAATATAGTTTATAAATCTAAATCTTATTCAAAATAAGTTACTAAATCTTTTTATTGCTCCAAAAATAATCATGATTTTTAAACTATTTTCGAAACCATTATGTTTTTTGAAAATCCAAACATAATAATAAATAACTTTATAAATTCAATAATAAAATTTCAAGAACAAATATTTATTAAAACTAAATAGTACTTTCAAACCGTTAATTACAAACTACATTTTGAAATGCAGAAAAAATAGTAAATATCTTTTACAAAGTTTTAAAAAAATTACTTTCAAACACAATAAAATAAAATATATAAAAAAATTGAGAAATAGGAGTTACACTGGCCACCCATCGGAAGGACGGGAAGCTCATCGACGACCGGGCTACTCAGAGCTATGTAAGTACTAATTTAGATTTCGTTAATTTTTAACACAACTTGAAGAATATACAGATAACCATATACTTAATAATAATTAAATATTTTAGATGTTTATTAGGCTAATTTAGGTAAGTACTGATGTATAGAGATGCACAATGATTTCTAGGAAGAGTATGTTAGGCTACGTGATGAGCGTACGAGTGCTAGTGCACAGGCAGAGGGAGGGGTTGGTACATCGCAACCCTCTCCGCCTCAGTTGGAGGACGAGCTCTGGAAGACCGCTATTGGTGGTCTTCAGAGGGGTACGTACTACGGTACGGGGTCCTACGGCGTATTTGTTACGACGCAGGCATCCAGGGCTCCCTCTTCCAGTGCGCATTCACAGCCGTCACAGGCCGAGTCGTCCCGAGTCGAGGAGACCATTGTCCGCCAGATTGCTGAGCTGTACGACGATATGCTGAGGAGGATTGCTGAGCAGCAAGGGCCTCAGGCGCAAGAGGACGCTGCGTCGGTCACCGCACGCTTTGACGAGCTTGAGCGCACCGTACAGCAAGTACAGGGGACACAGGAGTCCATTCATGACACCGTTACCAGGATAGCGGCTTGCATGGAGCAATGCAGCGCCAGACTCCGAGCCCTAGAAGAGACGCGGACGCACCCATCTCCAGCGGTTACACTGCCGCCTTCTCCAGCGGTTGCATTGCCTCGTCCTTCATCGTCGTCGGTGGTTCTTACACCGGAGCAGTATGCTTACCTTCTTTCCAAGAGCGGTGATGCTCCTCCTGATCAGCCGTAGTCGGCATATACATTGTTGTGTGATGGCCCATTGTTGGGTCTTTTATGTGGTTATACATACATTATTCTTATGTGGACACATTATGTTTGACATTGTTGTTACAAATTTTCATAAATCTGTGTTGATTGATGAGATTGTGTTTCAAACGTGTTCGTGATTGTGTGTATATGTGTTGTTTGATACTGTGTTCGTGATACACCGTCGTTGTTGTAACAAATGGTGTAGGGGATGCTGCAAATTCTGTAAATTCTCCAAATGCTGTAAATGCTGCAAATTCTGCAAATGCTGTAATTTTTTTTTAAATATTAGCGACGTTCAGCGACTGTCAGCGACGTCCAGCGACGAAGTAAACGTCGCTAAGTAAATATAAGGCACGTCGCTAACATTAATGAGTACCGTCGCTGATCGTCACTAAACGTCGCTACTTAGGACGTCGCAAAACGTCGCTATATGTCGGTAATATAGCGACGTCAAAAAGTTGCAGAACGTCGCCATTTGGCTCTCAAGCCAAGTCAGCATCGATGCATGTCAAGTCGCTCAACGTCGCTAGGTTACGTCGGTAAATGATGACGTTTTACGTCGCTGGCAGTCGCTAAATTAGCGACGTGTCCGCGTCGCTAAAGCTCGTCGCAATAGCGACGTATTGCGACGTTTTCTTGTTTAGCGACTAGGTTAATCGCGACTACTTGAAAACGTCGCTAAATACGTCGCTAATAGAAATTAGCGACGTATTTTCCCTATTTAGCGACGTCTTGAGGCGTTGCTGATTTGACAGATTTTAGTAGTATAAGCAATGGGGGTGATATCCTCAGCTAGAGCTGGGTCCTCCTGGGGGTCCAGCTTGCAAGTGTCATCTAAGACTGCCCCGTAAAAGTGTCCAGACAGGCCTCCTCCTCGTCCTCTGTAATATTTTCTACAGGTCCAGTCAGGACAGGAGCGAGCACAGTACATCTCAACAGTTCATAGCAGGTTAGAAAATATAATCATGCAGTAAAGTAAGATACAAGTACTGAAAGAAGTGCAGTATGTAAACAGAGAGAGAAAGCTGTAATAGAAATATCTACTATAAATAGAGACTAACAGTGGCTAGTGAGTCAGAGTACAATATAGACATGTAAATGGCATAAAAGATTCTGATGCTACACTATGGAAGAGATTCTGATGCTACACTACTTGGATAGTATTCACATGTCTATTTCTACTCCCCCGTACCCCGAATCAATACACAAGGATCCAATCAGGTTATATTATGATTCTATGTAACAGCCCCCGAAGGGTGGTACATAGTAGTCCCAAAAATGGGGATTCTAGGATACCCAGTAAATGGGATAAGAGATTCTAGGAGACTCTGTGATCATAAGAGTATATGTCACAAGTGATCAAAGAACTAGTGAAGCATAGTGATACATCATGTAAGTCAAACGCACAGAACATGTAGTACCCGATGCTCCCTAAGGATAACATCTCAAGAAAGGATCCGTATAGTACCAATCCGTGTGACCAACGTGACAGTAACAAGTAAAGTAATTTAATACAGGAAATAATTCTAAGCAGGATATGAAATGATCAGAGAATGTACTCGCCTGGTATCTGAGTGTCCAATATGAAAGTACTATCCGAGGAGTGGTGTCTGGCTCCTAATCAGAACAGCACAAGTCACAACAAGTCCAAAATGGTAAAATGAAGTCCTACTATGCATTCTACATGATTATAGGTCAATCTAGGCCAAAGTCAACTCTTGGTCAACTCTGGTCAACCCTAGAAGTCAAACTAGGTCAACCAAATCTAGACTAGGTCAAGCTAGTCTATCTAGTCCAATCTAGACTACATTAGTGTATACTAGGTCACTCAACCTACACTAGCTAGTACACAACACTACTAGGCTATCTAGACCAATAACACATGTTATATGTTATCTAACACAACATATAAATACACTAGCTTTAGGCTACCCATATACCTATACATAGGTATAGGCACAAACACATATCATATATATATATATATATATATATATATATATATATATATATATATATATATATATATATATATATATATACATCACATACCTATTTTAGGTTATATGACATATACATTAGGAACTAACACACACACACACACATATATATATATATATATATATATATATATATATATATATATATATATATATATATATATATATATATATATATATATATATATATATATATATACATACATATAGATATAGGCTCAAACATATATACATATATTATATATTGCATACAAACATATACCTCAACCTACAATTAGGAAGAATAGGAAATATAGAGAGAGAGAGTGTATATGTGTGTGTGTGTAAACTGAATGCAAATGTGTGTGTGTGTGTATGAGAACAAGAATGCAATGTGTGTGTAATGTTTGTGTGTGTGTGTGATGTGAGATGTGAGGAATGTGTATGTGACTGTGAGTGATGGATGAAAGGATATGTGTGTAAAAGAAGAGTGAAACAGTGAGGGTGAAAACTGTAAAAGTGTGTGTGTGTATGTGAGTGAAAGAGTGTTTTAGAGGGTGAATAGTGTTGGACTGAATCAGGAAATGGACACAAATGCACAGAACAGTAAAGGAAACTGAACCAAGTTTCCAGTTTTCATTAAATCCCCATTTTGATTCCCACATACCACCAAAACTCACCAAAATCGACACACAGCTAGTTAACCTATAGGAGAACACTAAATGGGACTAAAACCAATATTTAAGCAGTAATAAATAGGTTAAAATAGGTGTCCAATTTGGTATAATGAAAACTGGAAATTCAGGATACATACACAGTTTCAGAGTTTGGGTAAATTGATAAATACCCAATGAAAAATCATTAAAATACACAATAACGAGTAGGTAATTAAAATATATAATACATATGTGTCCTATAATTTCATTGTGTCCAAACACGAGGACACAATGTGTCAAAACTAAAACAAAACACCAAACAATGTAACATCTGTGCTAATCCTCGTACACGTGTTCACGGGTTTCGTGTGCACGACACGACATGACACAACCCACGTGATTGTGTCCCAGTGTCGACTAGGTCTAGGTCTAGGTTTAGGACACCCTGATATGGGTCCACGATATGTATGTCAGTGACACGACACACGTATCAGTGCCCTAAAATAACTGAACCCAGTTCAGTACAAAAGCAATACACGTGTTCGTGCATGTCCGACACGACACGTGGGGGTCTGAGACTCGACACATGTCGTGTCAGTCACGAGGACGACCCATGTGTCAAGTGTCAAGTGTCGACGTGGCGTGTCCTGGCAGCTGTGGCCCCCGAACAGCAGGGGATCCAACCCGAGCGCACGCGCACGTGTGCAGCGCGTGTCCACGCGTCGAATCCGACACAACCCGACATAAACAACACCTCAGAGGAACATAAATGCATAAGCAAAGATAAAACCTAGTTTCATATTCAAAAATATTGCACAAAAGAAATCAAAATGCCCTTTGAGGCATTTCGACAAACACTTAAGGACAGTTCCTGATACGTGTCCAAACGGACACAAAACTTATGAAACTCGACACGAAACCAATGCAGACACTTAGGGGACTCCTAGGGCTTCCTGAATATGTAAAAAAAATCGGAATTTCATGAAGAAATGGAGAAGTTACCTATACTTGAACTTTCAAGAAAATCCCCCTTTCTATAGCTCTTTTCCTTGATGTCCCAATCCAATCAAATCACAACAAACTGAAATAAAACTTCAATAACAGCAAAAATAGGTATATTAGAACCTAATGGAAGAGATTTGAATGGAAAAAGGAAAAAGAATGGAATTCTAGGGATTAAATGAAATAGGAAACAAACCTTCTTCCTAAACTTGAGCTTTCCTAAAAAGAGGCAACCCTAAAATTAGGAGAGCATTTATAGGGTGATGTTCCCAATGTGGATAGGGGTGGCCGGCCAAGTGAGTCTAGGGCTAGGTTTTGGAATTTGTCTTGGGCTTTGGGCCAACCTACAAGGCTATGAGTTAAATTGATTTATTAAAGATTCTAAATCATAAGCCATGACTTATGACTTTCTAATTCCTATTGCTAACTAGAGTCTATTGACCAAACCAAGGATTAGCTTAGGTTAGACTAGAGTCATATAACCTAACCAATTCCATACTAACTAGGGTTAGCTTCTAGGTTGGTCTACAAGGGTCAAAACTAGTCAAAGTCAACATAGTCCAAACAATTCCAAAATAATTCCTAAAAATTCCCATAAATTCAAATAAATTCTAATAAATTCAAATAACCCCTACAATGACAAAAATACCCTCAACTAGAAATGATAAACAAAATACCCTAATCACAAGGCTAGGCTCTAGGTCAACCAGTCTCCAAGGTTACACTATCAAAGCACCAAAATCATAAGTCATGATTTAAAAATAGTTTTAAATAATTAAAAATCACTAAAAATTATATCATGATTTAAATATCATTATTAAAAGACTAAAATTATAAAATTTCAAAATTACCCTCTTCTGGAAAACTGGGTGTTACACACTGGCATTAACTAGCCATTCTGGACAAAGCTTGGCATTCGGGACCCTTGCACCGCCGGTTGCGATCCTCGATACAAGTCCTCGATCTACCGGTTGCTTCATACCCAGCTCGGCTATAATCTGTTCTTCCTAGGCCGGATCGGTCCCTGGCCTAAGGTTTTCGATTCGAAGAACCATCGCCCTTGTCGACAAGTTGTCCATGACCACACGCCTACGCTAACTTCTAGACTTAACATAATGTATGGTCTCATCATCATCACTTAGTTCCTTTGCTTTACTTTTTCCACATTTCGCACTTCCTTCGCAGAGCCCAAACCAGGGTTGCCTCGGCGACTGAACCACAATCCCGACATTTTTCCTTTTCGACGACTAACCATCGCTTAGACTTAACATTCTTTGAACTCAGGGAACGGCTACTGCATAGCCTTCCAACTTACTTGAACATAACGTATTTCCTTAAGTATCGACAGACCGTGGCTAACTTTCTACTGAACCAACCGAGGTTCGTGCCTCAAACCGACTCGTGTTCTACGCAACGCTATCGTCCAAGTCATACTTCATATGACGGGCCTTGGGATCGTGGGACTATTTAACTTGACAACCGCAAAATGAGCGGGACAACACTTGGAATGACTTAGGTCGACCGGCATAACTTTGCCTAACTTACTCAAGCCTACAACTTAACCCGAGGGACGAGCAAAGGCTATGCCAAGCCTTGCGCAGTAGAACCGTGCACGCTTTATCAAGCGTTTATGCGGGCGACGCCTATGACTTAGGCAAGTTCATAGTTTTGTGTCGGAGACCAACTTTTCTTCTCCCAAGCCACGGGACGAAGGACCGAGTGTCATTTTTAAAGCACGCCGTGCACCAACTCTAAGCCGACCGTGGGACGTTTTCCATATTCTAACTCATTTTGACCCGTCGGGATTATTTCCTTAGCTATGTGGATTCATCTCTTTTATTATTAAGCCTACTTGTGCAAGTTGAAAACACGATTTATTATGTGAAGGCAAAGATGAGGCAAGTTTACCGAAACTATCCCACCTGAGCGCTGTCTTCGAGTCGTCGTTGTAAGGCCAAGCCGAACGCCGTCGGCGTTCCTATTCCTCCGATTGACTGAGCGGGACGGGGCACTACATCATACACCACTCAGAAAAAGTTTCATCCTCGAAACTAACTGAGTACACTTATCGACTCATCACTTTACTCAACATTCTAGAACTCTCGCACACACTACGCCTATACGTTTTCTCAATCTGAGCCACGCTCGCACTACCCTCAATCTTTTCTTCAAAACTTACGATCTCAAAATCTCTGACACTTTCCTGTTCCTCAAGTCTCACTTGATTCAGCGTATCACTTAGTTTGGATCGTGCACATATCTTAGGCGTCCCCAAAATACATGCATTTCAACCAAGCCTTGTGATAGCGAATCTCGCCATCACCACCCGAGTCGGATCGTGCACATATTCAAGCATCCCTGATATACATGCATGTCAACCGATACTCGCGAGTGGTGCCTCCACGAATCCTACCACTTTACACTCGAACGTCTGCCTAACTGATAGGCTATGTCTTTTAGGTTATAGTCAATCCGTCAGTATTGGAATCATAGTTCCCAAACAACAATATCAATATTGACCCCATCCTAAGGTCAAACCAAGTTGATAGTACGGGGTTTTCTACCCAAGCTCGCATCACTCCGATTTCTAAACATCGAGCATCGATTCCCTACACGCATCTCAATATTCGTCGCACGGGGTCTGAGTCATTCAGCAAAGCCATCCTACGACAACTTACGTTCAACTAATTCCACGACATCTCAATATCGCTCGTTCAACAAACCATCTTCGCATAGTCTATCACTTCGAACACTTTCGACATAATCCGTCTATCATCCCTTCCAAGTCAAGCACACTACGATACAATCCATCGCTAAACCATAATTCACATTTCATATTCCCTAAGTCATTCATCCCAATATTTATCTCAATCAAAATCCAAAGCATAGCATCCAACCGAACAATAACACTTGTACGATCGTCATTCGTCGAGTCAGAGTACCCCCGAGTTATCGCATATCGATCTTTGATACGCCTCAATACCATCGATGATATGCGTAACCTGACGATCTTCCTTTGCAACAAGTTTCGAGTCGTACGAATGATGCTATCGTCCGACTTGGATAATCTCCTCGACATTCAAATTCAATTTCGATCATTACCACTCAAATCGTTCACAACATCAATTTCCTCAAATCGAACTCATGTATCGTTCGTCCGTTTATCATAAGTCATCGACCAACGTATTTTCTTAATTAGCATCATTCCTTGCTAACTCAAATCATCGAGCAACATTCATTCCAATCCTTAGAGTCTCTAATACCTGTTGTTCGTATTACGTATTTAAGAATACGTGTACGTATTTTATCTCGTATTAGGCCATGGTTCATCTTGGTTTGGGTTGGCTTGGGTTGGTTCGGCTAGGCTTGATTAGCCTTGGTTCATCATGAACCAAGGGTGAACCCCCTACCTACCATTACCAACCCCATTTATTAACCTCTTTCCATTCTCTCTCCTCATTATTTCCTTTCTTCTTCATTACTCTCCACCACCAACCAAGAAAACCCTAGCCTGGGCAAGTGCAATCTTGCTTCATGAAGAAACCTACCATTTTTATTGTTCTAACCTCTTCTTTGCAACTTTCTAATCCACATTAGAACTTGTCATTTTCTATTTTGAAGCTTGGATTTTTGTAGATCTAGAATTTAGTCATTTTTGGATTTTCATAGTTTTGATCTATTAAATTCCCTTGTTTTCAAGTTTTGATGGTTTCATGTGGTAGAGAATTTCCTTCTACCCAATTTTGACCTTTGGAAAATTGGATTTGGACTTATTTTGACCAAGTTATGGACTTTAGAAGCTTAGGGTTCAACCATGGAGTTCCTGCTGTTTGGAGAAGACAGTGAGCAGTGCGCGAGCTTTTTAGCTTGCGTCACTGAGCTGTGCGCACTCTTTAGCGCAGCACAGTAGACCCCATACGCTGCCTTTTGGAAGCGTATGACTCGCATACGCTCGCTTGCTTGACAAGGAGTCGTATGGAGTCCATACGCTACCTTTTGGAGGCGTATGACTTGCATACGCTCACTTGGATAGCCATGAGTCGTATGGAGTCCATACGCTGCCTTTTTGGAGCGTATGTCTTGCATACGCTCACTTGTGTGACAAGGGGTCGTATGGACCTCATACGCTGCCCTTTGTGAGCGTAGGCTTACCTGAGCGTAGCTTGACTTGAGCGTAGCCTGACCTGAGCGTATGACTTTTGCACTGAGCGTATGGCCTTGGCTGACTTGGTCTTATGTCAGCATGTCACTTTGGTTTTATTTTCCTTAAGCTTGGCTCTTCTATAGCCCTATATATTGATATTTTATTAGATATTTTATGCCCATTTTATATCCTTACGCCTTTTGTCATGAACTTGATAATCATGAATTTATTTAATAGGTTTGTTAATAATAATTGAACACGGCATGGCAGGACAAGCATACCTGACATGATTATCTCGAATTGCTGTTGCGACGGCTAACGTGACATGACCTGACAAGAATGACTAACCTGGACACCGTGGATAATTGCGTTTGCACAATAAACCAGTATTGTCTTGCATCATGTCTAGGATGGGATCCCTGAGTACCACGGTCAGGGATACCTACTGTAATTAATTAAGAGTAATAAACTAGAATAATCAGTAGACATGAAGAGATTTTCAGCTACAGGCAATCCCGTTATCTGGGCACATTAAGTGGACTTGTAGCCTACCGACGAGTAGGGCACACTTCCAGCACACAGTCATGTGGTGCATCCTTCATAAATGGACATTCGACCTGGATAACTTGGATGGTCTGCAGGGCTTGTGGCTGTTGAAATAATCTTATTGCATCTTGCTAGTAACTAGGCCTGTGATAACCCTAGCTAGTTAAAGTATCAAGCCATACTTTTGATTGGCCGTGATTGATTGAATGAAGTTATTCCAGCTTAGTCTTATCCTGATCCTGTGCAAGATCGTGATAAGACACGATTATTGATGCTTGCCTTAACAATAACGATCGGGGGACCAGTTCTGTTCAGGCGAAGGGTTACAACCCCGGTCCTTGTTTGGTTTAAGGGTTGTAACCTGGCTCCCGGAGCAGTTATGTGCCTTCCCTTCGGTTATTGCCTTACTTGTGCCCCGTGCCATGCTTGTTATGTTTTATCTTACTTCAGCAACATGATTATCTATAATGGCCTTAACAATAAAGATCAGGAGTCCAGTTCTGTTCAGGCGAAGGGTTACAACCCCGGTCCTTGTTTGGTTTAAGGGTTGTAACCTGGCTCCCGGAGCAGTTCTGTGTCTTCTCTTCGTTTATTGTCTTATTACCTTGTCCATAGTATTTGAGACGGATTTCCATTCAGGTGAAGGATTGCAACCCCGGTCCTTGTTTGGTTTAAGGGTTGTAGTCTGGCTACTTGAATGGTTTCCTCGTACTCAATTATTGTTGTTATTTCTGATAATTTAACTTTAAAGTTCCTTACTATATGCTGGTTTTAGTTTCTAAGTGAAGACTCCTTTGTGGCACTTGCTCTTACTGGGGTCTGACCCAGCTGGTTTTGTATGGCCAGATATCGGAGCAGCTCCAGAGGATCCACCTAACTTCCAGCCAGATGGTGACCACCAGGAGTAACCCTGGCAACGAGTGGGTTTTTTTTTGTCCTCCCACTTTATTGTAAAAATTATTCTTTTGAGGCGTTTAGCCGACGAGCACGTGTTAGCTCGATTGCACTTTTACTCACTGTCTGCCTACGGGCTGTAACATGATTAACAGATCCTAGGGTTGATCATGTATGACTAAACTCTTACTAGTCCTGACATTTTGTACGACTAGCTTCATGATCAGCTGAATATGTAATATTTGGGACGCCTTATTATTGTATATTTAATGATCATACATCTTGTAACTTTTAATTACTTGCTTGTGATTGAGACAATAGGCTTGTTCATGACCTTAGGAGACTGCTGGCTTGTAGTTAAACTCTCATGTATCCTAGACAGCCGTGACCGTATAGCGAGGTGGGTTGCACTTCAATATACGTAGCTGGCTATGTCTGCCCCGCTCTCTAGTATTCTGGTTCTGGGGCGTGACAGAGTCATTGCGTAACTTCAAAATCAAACCTTTCATGCACGCTATCTACCTGTCGTGCTAACTTTTCGTATGTAATCCGTATCAATTTCCTCGATCAAGTCATCCGTTCGTACATTCTAACTTTTTACTCGATTCGATTTCACCTACTCAATCGTTTTCGCGTTTCATACTCACACCATCCACAATCCCGTGCACGTTCCGTGCGCGTCAATTTCTAGGCCATTCGAATCAACTTATCAATCTTCAAGACAACAACTCACTCTATCATATACGATCTAAGGCTTTGCATATGTGCGACGCTTGCTGATAGACTCTCCGACATCCCGCATCCTCAATTGATCGATCGACATTCCTGAGCCTATCGCATACACCACTCAGGAATGAAGTCATTCAACAAATTCTCAAAACTATCCTTTGAATCAAAATCGACTTCTTCAAATTTTTCCGTTCGAACCATTCCTCGAATTCCAAGCACGCTCACCTATATCGAACCGACGTTATTGTCGCTCGATAGCACCCCTATCGACAATCATCCCACATTTACTCAATCGAGTTCAACTCATTCTAGCTCGAACATTTTAATTCCCGCACTCGACTTTTCTAAGGTCGACGCAACTTTGGTGTATATGCCCAGCCCGACTTAGCCAACCGTGCTTACGTAATCCATCTTTTTATTTTGTCAAAAACTGTTTTCCTATGTTTCGCAAAATAGTTAGACTTATTGTATGGACATCCTGTGGGACAATTGAGAGAGAGCGCACCAACGATATCAACTTTGCGGAAGCAATGATTCAGAGTTTTGCGGAAACATCAAAGTTAAAGAATTCAATCGATAGTCCAAGGACGTAAAGCCGTGCTCTGATACCATTATGTCACGCCCCGCTCCCGTAGGATCGATCGTCCTCGCTAAGGCGTGATGCCGCACGAGCCTAGATTGCGCTCGTGCAAGGCAGGTTCCATAACAGCCGATTTCAGCGGCTGCGACGGGGTCGTCGCACAGAAGTCCCGGGCAGAGACATTGAATATTAGCAGCGGAATTGAAACAAAACACAAGTCATTCAAAGAAGCTCTTTATTGATATTGAAACAACAGTTACATCGGGGGCGCAAGGCCAAGATTACAAGTCTCTCAAGCTCACTCATCTCACATTACAAGTCACTCAGCTCTCTCTCATCTCTCAATTACAAGTCTTGATCCAGCGGAAGCTTCGGAAGGCGATGTCCATACATTATGTCCCGTATAAGACTAACCATCGCTTAGACTTAACATTCTTTGAACTCAGGGAACGGCTACTGCATAGCCTTCCAACTTACTTGAACATAACATATTTCCTTAAGTATCGACAGACCGTGGCTAACTTTCCACTGAACCAACCGAGGTTCGTGCCTTAAACCGACTCGTGTTCTATGCAACGCTATCGCCCAAGTCATAATTCATATGACGGGCCTTGGAATCGTGGGACTATTTAACTTGACAACCGCAGAATGAGCGGGACATCACTTGGAATGACTTAGGTCGACCGGCATAACTTTGCCTAACTTACTCAAGCCTACAACTTAACCCGAGGGACGAGCAAAGGCTATGCCAAGCCTTGCGCAGTGGAACCGTGCACGCTTTATCAAGCGTTTATGCGGGCGACGCCTATGACTTAGGCAAGTTCATAGTTTTGTGTCGGAGACCAACTTTCCTTCTCCCAAGCCACGGGATGAAGGACCGAGTGTCATTTTTAAAGCACGCCGTGCACCAACTCTAAGCCGACCGTGGGACGTTTTCCATATTCTAACTCATTTTGACCCGTCGGGATTATTCCCTTAGCTATGTGGATTCATCTCTTTTATTATTAAGCCTACTTGTACAAGTTGAAAACACGATTTATTATGTGAAGGCAAAGATGAGGCAAGTTCACCGAAACTACCCCATCTGAGCGCTGTCTTCGAGTCGCCATTGTAAGGCCAAGCCGAACGCCGTCGGCGTTCCTATTCCTCCGATTGATTGAGCGGGACGGGGCACTACTGTCACGACCCGCTCCCGAATAATCGGATATGAGTCGGACACGCCCAGCCTTTGTTATTAGACACAACAAAGTAAGCTGTACCAATCTAGGGAAACTAAGCAGATAAATATGAACATGTATGAAATCACAGCATCTATATAAATGTGTCCCAACCAGAGTAAAGTACAACTCAGAATTATTACATTCCAACAATGAAAGAAGTCTGCTAGTCTCAATACATGGAAATAATAGGAAAACTAAGAGAAGCCCTAGGCTTCTGCAGCCTCTAGGTCACAAGCAGCTCCAGCTGGCTCAACAAGGAAGGCAGTATCCTGACCATAGTAAGTGTCGCACAGGGCCTCCAACTCACCTGCAACATATCCTATTCAGGAGCGGAGCAAGTACAATTCTAGGTAATGAACAAGACATCATGATATGAAAGTATGAGGAAACATGGAAGTACAGGAAAGAACATGTGAATAAGTACATGAAAGAACATGGTGTGTAAAGTACATGGAAGAACATTGTATGTAAGAACATGAAAGTACATGATATGTAAGCACATGAAAGAACATGGTATCATGGAATCACAGAAAATAAGTACAAGGTATATCTCCTGCATGTGTGTACTATATTTGAAATATAACTAAGTATGTGACCGGCTAGGGGTAAGCACATGAAAGCACATGAATGGTACGGCTTAGGACCCGCGTGCACGATGCGGGGTCTAAGCTAAACACACCTGAGTTGTTTCTTGGGTTTGGTCACATAAATAGTATATTTTCCCACCCCAGGTACAAGTAATAAGAACAAGGAACATGAGCACCAGAAAGTACATAACGTGTTGTAATGTGTCAATCAAGAAAGCACAGGATAAAATGAAATGCACAAGACCGTAGAGTGTACTTGCCTTGCTCCAGGAAAGTACAAGTAACCAAAGAAACTGGATGTCCTCCTGTAAGTAATAATGATTTACAAAATGATTAAAAACTGTACTAGTCTAGTTTGGCAAATCTTTTAATAACAACCTTAAACTAAAAGTATCACATGGTTTAATAGATACTCTATCTAGCTAAGAATGTATACCCTAAACTAATGTATAATCTAGTTGCTAGAGCCCTAGTATCAAAATTAAACAATAGGAGGGGTTTTCAATCAAGATTAATGTACATTACCAACTGATACTCTTTTACAGTCAAGCCTATAACTATTTTCAGAAATGCTAACCTTTTGAGTATTAAGTACTGGTCTAAATACCATCCTATCTTAGTTAATGCTTGTTCAAGGCCAACTGGTACATCTTAGTCTAAATGCCTCAACTGATTATTACACAATTACCACACATGTAGTCTATACTTGAGTACTTCTAGGATAGATACTCAGGTGTCCTCACATGTCCATGGGACTTAATTAAAGGTAAACTAGTTTGTTATAAAAGCTAAATTTATACCCAAATATAATGTGAAACCCTCATTGTTATTTATCTCAACCAAACTGCAAATATTTGAACTTCAAAGAGCATTAAAACTTCCTATACTCAAGAGCCCTGTTACAGAACCTTAGTCCATATGAGTTCATAAATGGGACTGATATTCCATTCTTCATTAAACACACAACAGCTCTTAGTCCCAGCCATTCCCAAAGAAATCACTCTTAGGAAAACACAAATGGTAAACTGCTATGGCTTCCTAGTTTGTAAACATAGGCTATCGTCCTTAGAAACCACTCTTAACCTTCCATGAATTATCTGTATACCAGGTTTTACTGTTTGTATCAAAACTGATAGGATTAGCCCTTCATAGATTCAGATGCTACACAGGACCTTCTGATTAGGAAACATGGACTAAGCTATTACAAGAACGGATCATTCAATCACTGAATTAGCCCCAGCCTACATTCATTCTCGAATTCCTATACTGGGATTGGCTTCTCAGTTTACACTGAGAAGTACTGCTCAGTGTTCCCACTGAGAACAACTTCTCAACTAAAAATCGAGAAGTACTCCAGGCTTCACAACATCCTAACAAAATAGCTAAACATCCATTTAAAACCCAGCTAAGATCCTAACTATGTCTGGGCCATTGCATCCCAGCAGGTTCATGGTTCTGCATTAGACATGCTGGAACCAACAGGTAGGAAATGATATTGACAATAGTCTTAAGTAGGAAAAATGTTTTAAAACTGAAACCAATCCAGAGTCATCCTGACAAAACCAAGTTCCCATTTGATACTCGATCCTCACACTAAGCAAATCAGCCTATTGCCTAAACCCAGTTCACATAACAGTTAGAGCATTTAGAAATGAAGGTTAACTCCAACATCAACAGAGTACAGTTCTTTAACAGGTAATTCCCACAATTTCCTAATAACTTACACTCCCTTATTGCTCAACAACCAAAATACCGTATACTGCAAGGATTTCCACTGCTAACACAAATGGAAAACACACAAGAATCTGCAGGATCTGGAACAATATAAACTAAATGTGAGTGCCTGATATCAGAATCTCCAGGTTAAATTTCACAGCAGTAAATCTAGAAGAAGAGGTACACATAAATAAGTTTAGGAATAGCTCTTCTTAGATCTACAGATGAGAAAATTAATGGGAAGCAACAGCTACTCAAAGGATTCGAATCAAGCTAGCATTATGATATCAATTCGAACCTTGGATTTGAAATTACACCTAATCACAAACATGAATCTACACATGATTCCTGCCTACTGGTCAGTTATTCCTCAGAAATTTCATCCCAAACCAGGGGATAATTACCCACAGATTTGTCATACCAAGATAAAATAGCCTAATGGTTCAATACTTGATTTAAACATTACTCCTAACCAAATCACCAACTCGACGAGAAATTAAAATGAAAATGAAGGAAAATACTTGTGATGGAATGATAACAATACAGGTCAATTCTGCTCAGGGTTAGACACAATCCTTGTGTCGGATCGATGCAACTCCTTCTGCAACTCAGATAGAAGACACCAGACAGAGACACAATTTGAAATCAAAAGCAGGACAAAAATTTGAAAACGCAAGACTAGTGAATCAAACTTAAACATCAAATTCTCAAATGGATTTAGTACCCAGGAAGTGAACTACTGAACAGTACTCACCTAGTATTTGAACAACCTTCCTTGATTCAAAACAAAACTCATCGATCTACAATCCCATATCAGATTCAATCGATTGAGGACAATGATCGAACAGATCCTGATCTCCCCATAATGAAGAACAAACGACAGCTTAAAAAAAGAAGAAGGAGATCGAATTAACTTTCCAAATTACAATCTATCAAACCCAGGAAATTGTGTTCGATTTCTTACCTCCTTCTACTGCTCGATTGGACAGATGGATCAATCAAAAGGAATGAATCATGAAGAAACTTTGAACAGAAATCAATTATTCCTATGGACAACATTGAACAATCTAAAATTAGATCATTGATGATCCAGAACATGGATCGATCGAAATCTTCATAAACAACCAACTCACCTCAGTCTTCTGATCTGATCCCGATCTGAGAATCAACAGCAACAGCTCCTCACGCCGATCCCATGCTCCGATGACCATCTACAATGCTTGCCGAGCCCTGAAGACGATCCGTCATGGCTGGTTCGAACAGAGCTTGGTTGGAGAAGATGAGATTGGAAGAATAAAAGAATTGATGCTCCTCTGAAGTGTGGAGAGGAAGGACCTTAAATAGACGGTTGGAGAGAATTGGAGGGAAAATTAGTAGAGCACATGGCTCTGACAAGGTTGTTATAAGAGAATTCAAATTCTCCATGGATGTTTCGAACTGCTGAGCCCGCTCTTAACAATTGAAGGTGGAGATCAAAAATGAGGAGTTGAGTTATTCTTAACAGAGGGTGGTTTATATTGGGTTCATGGGCTTTAATAAAAGCTCAAAATTGGTTGGAAAGTAAAACCCAATAAGTTGGGCTGAAAAGAAATATAAAAAAAATAGTAATACTAACTTAGAAAAATATCAGGGAAATTATTTTAGAAATAATAAAATTTCTGGGAAGTGGAGTTACAACTACAGTTAATTTCGCATGAGGGTGGCCATTCTCCATGTTAGTAACACGGAGAATGACATTCTTCGTCTTAATTTACACGGAGAATGACCATTCTCTGTGTTAGTAACACGGAGAAGACCATTCTCCATCTTAATTTACACGGAGAATGACCATTCTCCGTGCTAAATTACACGGAGAATGACCATTCTCTGTCTTAATTTACACGGAGAATGGCCATTCTCCATGTAATTTAGCACGGAGAATGGTCATTCCAGTGTTAAAACGCATGAGGATGGCATTCTCCGTGTTAATTTATACGGAGAATGGCATTCTCCATGTTGGCCATTCTCAGTGTTAAAACGTAGGAGAATAACCATTCTCCGTGTAATTTAGTACGGAGAATGACATTCTCCGTGTAATTTAGTACGGAGAATGACATTCTCCGTGCTAAATTACACGAATAATGGTCATTCAAATGTTAACACACAGAAGAATGGACATTCTCCGTATTAGTAACACGGAGAATGACATTCTCCGTGTTAATTTACACGGAGAATGACATTCTTCTTGTTAAAATGCAAGAGAATGACTATTCTTCGTGTTATATCGACGGAGAACAGTTGACAGAAAGCCTAATTTTTTATTTTTGGAAAGAAATTTGACATGAATAAAGATTCAAGAGTTTTCGTTCTTCTTTTCAAAACGATGCTAACTCTTATGGAAAAGAAGAAGAAGATATTCTCTCCATAATTGACCTAATTGTCGGAAAAGAAGAAGAAAAAGAAGATGAGCGATGATCGGAGTTCGAATAAAAAAAAGTATGGTGAACTACGAACGATCTTTGCGATCTCTGCTGAAGACGAGAGGAATGTAATTCAGATCTCTCGTGAAGAAGAAGAAGAAGAAGAAGAAGAAGATGACGAGAATCGTAATCCAAATCTGAGTTTGTGCAGAGGGGTAGTTATGGTATTAATTTTGTAAATACAGAGCATCTAAAGGGAATCTTTGAATACTTAACGTGAAAATATATAATTCTGGATATTTCATAAAACCCATCCTGCGGGTGGATTTTTCATAAAAACCAATCCCGAAATTGGATTTCTCAGCAATTTTCAGATAACTATTTTAATCTAGTAGGTAGAATTTTTATATAAAATTTGGGAAAAAAAATACTTTCCACCAATGATTTCCAATTTATATCCTAAACGACCATGTCCAATATGAAGAATATTGATTGGATAATATTATGATTTTGTTTCAAAGTAGGCCATAATATTATGATAGATATTTTTTATGATAACAAAAATTATACAAGGTACGATGAAAATTGGGATATAAATCATGTTTGGTGATCTTTTTTGCTTAAAAAAAAAATTCTATCACAGAAATAGGGGAGAGAGAAACCCTTTTGGAGATGGCCTTAGGCCAAAAGACTGGTGAGAGACATCAATTATTTTATTATTAATATGAAAAAATAATTCCAAAATGGATAATATTGTTCGTCTTATATATAAATTCATAATTGATTACAGCTAATATTCTTCAAAAGATAGAAAACATACATTTATTTGGCACAATAAACTAGTATATATGATTTTTACATTTAAAAAGGATTAATTACTATTTAAATTTGAAAGTTTAAGCCGACTTAGAGTTTAAGTTATGATATGTCCAATTAAAAATTTTGACCCTGAATTTTTAAAAAATTTATTCAAGTATAGGACGACAACTAACCTATGTTGGAAACGAGAAAGTAATGGAAAAAAAATTAAACAAAATTTAAAAATAAAATATCTAAACTTTTCAATTGGACACGTCAGAGTTGTAACTTTAAAATGATATAAAATCCATGGTTTAAGTGCTAATTAATTATTTTAAAAGCTAAGCCAATATTTAAACTTGAAGACTTGTAGACAGGATGTGGAAAATTAACTTGTTCAAAAAAAAAAGGTAGTTTCGAGGGTCATAATTGTTGGGAATGCGGTGTGATCCGAATCGGAGTTGGCCCATGAGGTACGATATTGAATTTGGCCCATTTGTCTTAAAAGAGAATTATCATGTAAGACTTGAACCAATTCCAATTATCTACATCATATGATCCCACCTCTTAACCGATGTGGGACTAAATTATCAACTCCATTGTCACCTCCTATTTGAGCGCTCAACCGGAAACGAAATATAATCCAACAATCTCCACCTTAGCTCGTTTTTGCTGATCGAGCAACCTAGCACACCCGGCTACTATTTTTTTTTTTTCCGCTAGCCGAACACCCTTGGCACACTCCGGCTACCTTTGCAAAAAATTTCTGACCGAGCAACCTAGCACATCCGGCTACCATTTGTTCGTTCCAGCTAGCCGAATATCCTTAGCACACTCCGGCTACCTTTGCTCATTCCCTCAAACCGAACAACCTTAGCACACTCCGACTACCTTTGCTCATTCCCGCCAACCGAGCACCCACGAGATCCAACATATTGTCATCTCGAATCGTTCGACCACAGAACTAAACTGGCACGTTCATCCATACTATCATTGTGTGCCAACCACAACGTCTTGCTCCACCTTGGACGCGTCAAACCCACCTTTGAAGCCAATCTGTGTAGTTGCATATGCTCCTAACTCTACATTGAGAAGATAGTCCATATATCCGTGTATACGCATGAACGTTCAACATCATCTATCTCGAACCAATTAGAGCCGTCCAAATCAGCCCCGTAACCATGAGCTTTGATACCACTTATTGGAAACGCGGTGTGACCCGAATCTGAGTTGGCCCCTGAGGTGCGATATTGAATTGGACTCATATGCCTTAAAAGAGAATTCTCATGCAAAGCCTGAACAAATTTCAATTATCTACACCATATAATCCCAAATCTTAACCGATATGTGACTAAATTATCAACTCCATTGTCATCCCCTATTTGAACGCTCAACCGAAAATGAGATACAATACAACACTAAGGCCTCGTTTTGTTCGCGGAATGGAAGGGAAAGGAAATCAATTCCTTGTCATTTCCTTTCCTTTGGAAAACTTTAATTTCTATTGATTTTTCTTTCCGATGTTTGGCAATGCCAAGGAATTTGGAAAGGAAAGTGAATACTTCAATGTGGAAAAGTGATTCCTTCCTTAGACGGATGGAATCACTTTCCCCCCTATTTTTCCTTCCATTGGGAATCACTTTCCTTTCCTCCTCAATTCTTTGGACACCCAAACATAGGAAAGTAATCATTTTCCTTTCCCAACCGGAAGATTCCGCGAACCAAACGAGGCCTAAGAGCATCTCCAACCCTATTGTCTTGTTTTGTGTTGTGAATCCTATGTGGCATGAGGGACAAGACAATGTCTTGTATAGGTGGCAAGGTTATATTCACAAATGACAATGGGTTTAAAAAGTCATCTCCAATGCAAAAGTATTGAGAAGACAATACAAATAATTTTTTACAACTTCCAAGACAACTTTTACTCTTCTACTTCTTTTTTATAAATATTTTTATTCACAAATGATGATGTGGACATAAAGACATTGTGAAGTGCATTGTCTAGATCTAGACAACCAACTTCACATTGTCTTTGCCATGTCATTGCCATGTCAACTCCACACTTTATTTCACATTTGCATTGGAGAAGTACTTTTGGAAAAAATGGTTGTCATTCCTATGTGGCAACCATTTTTTTCAAACTCACAATAGGGTTGGAGATGCTCTAATAGAAAAGGAACTCCATATAATTTAATTTTTGGTAGGTGGTTTTGATTAGGCTCACAAGTCACAAGTGGTTAATAAAAGCTTTTGTGTTGCGATTAGAATATTAACACTGTGCCGAAAGGCGTTCCGTGTCCCAACTCACCACAACGAATATAAACCAAAAGTTGACGAATGTTCCCATATGTGATTCATTAACATAATCCCCCTCCCATTTATTATTCTAATCGTTACCAATTATATAAATATGCTAAAGTTTCCGCGCATTAATACCTATTGTACTAAACCAATCACTAATTAATCTCGACTAAGTACCGAATGTTTTATAGATTAGACCTCAATTAAGGGCAGCCGTCCATTTGTAGGCCAACTAAGTGGAGTGCATGTGTGGATCCAACCAAATTTCGATAGTGGCTACTAACATTGTTGCTACTACAATTTAACCCAATGGTACCCAACGTTGGAACAAAGTTTTCTAAATACTTCTTAGATTCCTATTATATAAAAAAAAAATCATTAAAAAAATTGTAATTGTCAAAGAATGTTTTTACAGTGTCCAATTATTTAAAAAATGTATTATCAAAATTATTCTTCTATAAATTTTATTTTAATAAATTATAATAAATTAAGGATAATTTTGATAACCCGTTTTAAAAAGTCCGAAGATATTAGAAAAGTCTTCTTGACAATTATAATTTCCATCATTATTTTTTTTTTAACGTTGTCACTAATTCTTACTCCAAGAAAAAGTTTATTAATTATTCTTATAATTATCATGTCTTCGTGTAGATTGTCGTATCTACTCAATAATTATTGTCTCCCCCTCAATAATAGTCCTACCTCTTCCATAGGTAAAAATAGAATATTTTAACATTCCATATATAAGAAAATAGCATTCTTAATTTTATCTTGTATAATAGAAAATTTTATAGATTTTGCGTTGAACTTTCATAATTACAGACTGCTAATAATTACACATTTTCAATTACAATCAGCATTCACCATCTTAAAAATAAAATTATTTTATAAAATTTTATACTATTTTAAAATAATTTATGATGCATGTATATATTTAAAAAATGAGAATAAATTAAATATAGACAAAAGTGCTTACAACATACGTGTGCAATTTGTAGTCTTATATGTACTAGTAAATGTACGTGTTTTGCACGTGTGATAACGTATAATAAAAATATTATCAAATTATAGTCAAATATATTTTTTAGCTCATGTGGTTAAGGTGAGAGGTTTTCTTCTTGTTTGGTTGAGTTCGATTTTCCATCTTGAATATATATAACAAATTTAAACTTTTTTCAACAATTTTTGTACATAATATTTTTTTAAAGAAAATGATTGATGATATACACGATTTAGACGGCTCAAACTTGATCCGTTTTGAAGTTCCTTTATAATACTAGAGATATATATGTGTTAATGTGTGTGTATAAAAAATAAATATTAGAGCAATTTGTAACATGGAACAATTTAACAAACGAGCATGGCAATCACTTTCGAACGTGGTAATTAACTTTGTCCACAGCCCTTAATTTGATGGAAAGTAAAGCAAAGAATCAGAGCAATTCCTAATTTTATGAACTCCTTAGGAATATGTCGCAGATTGCCGTAGTATATGCTTGCACTATTTTTAAAATTCTCTTTGCAAATAAGATATAAATTTCCATAAACAAAAGATATCCCATAGTTAGTTAAACAAAGAAGCTAATGTGTAACATACATAAGAAGCTGTTTGGTTCGACGAAGTGAAAAATATGAAAATTGATATTTTGTGTAAGCATTTTTTTTTGAAATGCGATGGAGCGAGAAAAAATTATTTTGGTACTTTGAAGAAGTGGAGGTTATAAGTGATAAATCATAAAGTCTGGTGTTTATATGGTTGTTTAAGTGCGTTCGAAAGTGCAAAACTTTTATAATTTTTATAATTTAAAAAGTGTTAAGTAGAGAGTAAATGGTCCTTCAACCAAACGTGCAAAGCGGAAATGAGAATTTCTCACTTTCGCAGTCCACTTCGGAAGGAAAAAAAAAAACTCCCGATTTCAAAATAAAAATTTGTGGCAGATAAAATTTACTGTTTATGCCACTTTATAGTAAATATTGTCTGCAAATCTTTCAATCAAATACTTGAAATAATCCCAAATTCGGATCATCAAACCGAATAAGTCCTAAATGCAAGCAAATTGTTTATTGAGAGAGTGAAGTGGCTAAAACAATTAGGAAAATGCTAAATTTACTATCAAATACTTGCAATCTCATTCATCCATCCCTTACACATGGGTTCTATCAGATCCCACCATTCCTCACACTTCTCCTGCTACATGGGCTCCATCCGATTCCATCACTTACTCATCTCCTCCGATCGAAATTTGATACGAGACGGGTTGTAGGAAGGTTGTAAGCATTGATTGTAGGCATAACAAAGCTCAAACAATTAAAAGGGGTCAGGCTAGGCTAGGCTAGGCTTGGCTTGGCTTGGCTTTCAACCTCCTCCTTTCCACACCTTCACAGTCACTTCACTTGTTAAAAGCCTGTCATTTGGATTCAAAAACCAAATTTAAAAAGTAGCTCTGCTTGCATTGCTTGCTGGGTTTGGAAGTCAGAGCTCTAAAGCTCATGAAATTAAAGGACCTCTGTTGTTGCTGACATGATTATTTAGCTTTTCTTTGATGATCAGAATAGTAAAACACATTTGATGGAATCTTTTCCTCAGGACCCAGAGTTGTGTCTGCAGATTGTGATGATTTTGTGTGTCGTAAATTGCTGTCACAAAAATACAATAACCACCACCCAGCTGGTATATGGTCCCTCAAAAACTGTGGGGGTTTGTTGGTATCAACATTGAAGAATTTTTTTTGGTATCATCTTTAGATCCCAATTACAAACTAGTTTTGTTGGTATCAACATTGAAGAATCTTGTTATGAAAAAGAAGAAGTATAATCTAGGCCTTAGGCCGTTCACTCCTATATTTACTATTTATGTGTTTGGGTTCTATTTCATATGGAAAATATTATTTTATTTGCAGTCTGTGACCGAGGATGCGACCACAAGCTCACATGATAAAAATTTATTAGTCTTCCCCTATTTGTTCGGACCCGTCATCGAAAATTATGTTAATGGGAT